>CM055125.1:119280758-119565640 GCA_029206835.1 Rana muscosa
GACTATGCAAGACAAAAAAGTGATTCACCTCTCTTTGAGCATCCAGACTTTTGGTGCCCCCTTGGTGATTGATATAGGCCACTGCTGTGGCATTGTTAGACTGTATCTGAACAGGACAGCCCTGCAGTCTGTAAACCCAGACTCTGAGGGCCAGATGGATTGCCCGAATTTCCAGAATGTTGATGGGCAGGAGCCTTTCGGTTCCGGACCACCTCCCCTGGGCAGATACTTCTTCTAGCACTGCCCCCCAGCCTAGAAGGCTGGCATATGTGGTTACTATTTTTCAAGAAACCAGGGGAAAGGATTTTCCTTTTGACAGATTTTGGGGGAGCAACCACCAGTTGAGGCTTTGGTGAACCTTTGGAGATAAGGTCATTGGAAGGTCCAGGGCCTGAACCTTTTCGTTCCAAGCGGACAGAATGCTGCCCTGCAGTGGCCTTGAATGAAACTGGGTGTAAGGGACAGCCTCGAATGAGGCTACAATCCTTCCTAATAACCTCATGCATAGATGGATGGAAGGTTTGTTTTTTGCCCTTATCACTTGGACCAAGTCCCTTATGGCTTCCGCCTTTGGCTTGGGTAGGAATACCCTGCTTTGGGGTGTGTCTATAACCATGCCCAAGTATTCCATCCTTTTTTGAGGCTGTAAGGGGGACTTTTCCAGATTGAGGACCCAGACTAGGTACTCCACTGTGTTGTGCACATTCTGGTCTAAGCGCGTAGCGGACTGATCTAAGAGGCAACAGATCGTCCACATAGGCTTTTACTGCTATGCCCCGTGCCCTCAACCTTGCCAGGGGTGGGGCCAGTATTTTTGTGAACACTCGAGGTGCAATAGCCAGACCGAATAGGAGGGCCACAAACTGAAAGTGGCGCTGATCCATTGCAAACCTTAGAAACATTTGATGAGTGGGGAATATTTGCACATGTAGATCTTCTCCTCATACTGAGTCCTCAGACTGCACCTGATCCTCATCTCCAGAAAGGGATTCACCCTCAGAATGCTCATCTGATGAGAGGGCCAAAGCAGATGCACAGGATCTGACCCCGTTTTCTTCCACTTTTTAAGGAGTTTGCGATTACAGTAGTAACCCTTCCCTCCAAGCCATCCAAAGCAACTTTTAAAGCGTCCTTAGTGACGTATACAGGAGCTGCCATAGGAGAAGCTGCAAAACCTGACGGGCACATGATCATCCTGTGAGGCTGCTACCAGACTGACAGAGGGGCATGGTAAACTGCAGGCAAGCTCAGAATCCTTAGCCATAAGCGGGGAATTCTTAGTGCCTTTTTTACTTGCCCTTGTACCTCTTCTGGGAGACAGTCTTACACTGCAAAGCAGAGGTACTATAACAAAATGCAATCACTGTTGCGCTTAAGTCTTAAAATACACAATATTGGCTCACTGCACAACCTGATGCCGAGTAGGAGTCTTAGGTTTGCCTGGCTCAATCCACAGGAATGCTTACAGCCCACAGCTCTGTGTCCACGCTGCTTACAGAAGGCTCTGGCATGCTGGGATTTTTAAAACAAGCCTCTTGGTGCCTGCGCACAGTTGTGTCATGCACGGGCACAAGCAACCACGGCCCTCCCCCTTCTCATCCTGCCTATGGACAGTCAAAAGCGCGTTTTTTGTTTTTACACGAAAATTGGGTATTATATTGTGTTTACTAAAATTCATTAAAGTGCCTTTCTGCCATAAAAAATGAGTTTGAAAAAACCGCTGTGCAAATAACATGTGACGTAAAAAAAAATAGGGCGCTTGGCAGGAAACATTCTATTGCCAACAATAAGGGGCACTTTTCACACACTTTGTCACACAAACACTGCAAAGTGTTCAGGAATGATCCGTTTTGGCACAGATAACGCAACGATCATGCTGCTCTAGCTGTGATGCAGAAAGTTTTGTAAAGCCACATTTATTAATGGTTGTGAATTCTTCCCGTGAACAAATAGTTTACAGTAAGTAGCAAATTATATTTCCGCACGGATAAATGTTGTCTACCAGCAAACTCCTCCTAATGACATTCATAATGTCACCTGTACACAGCACAATATTTACTGGTTCTATTAGGCATGTGATTAAGGGCACAAAAAATATACACAAAAACAGTCCAAAAAAAAAGGCTAGAAAAATTGATTTATCAATCCAAAAAGTTTTTAAAAAGAATTTAACAATATACCTTTTGCTTCACCCTAAAGCAAATATTAAACCCAAAAGCAAACCTTTTATTATATTGCAGCTTACTAGTTCTTAGATTTGATGGTTGCATTTGTTTTTTCTATTTATTTTTTTCCTGCAGATGTATCAGTTAGTGTGTTGAGACAAACCATTTACTACTGACAGGGGTGCTTTCAATGATCATCTTTTTATGTATATAAAACCTTTATCTCAAAAGGGAAAAAAAAAACGTTTCTGTAACTGCTTATGAAATGTTAGTTGGAGTTTGGCTTTAATGTGTTGGTGTATCCAAACCTACTAGTACATCCAACACTCCCCTCCCCCTTAGACTGATACTGCTGCTGTCCAAATGTGCCCCTTCATCCAGAGTAGGGGGGCACTCTCTATTACAGGTGGTATATTACTGGGCAGATCACCAGGTAAAAACAGAGGGGGAAAAGCCTAAAAAGAAAATGAATGCAGCCACCACACCTAATGATTGGTAAGCTGTAATGTATTACATTTTAAATTTTGCTGGTGTGCATTGATTAAGCAGTACTTTATGGAATGGTCACAAAATGCTATTTTATTTCATTCTAACCACCACAGCATGTTCCAACAAGTGACAGTGCATTGGACTACATAAACATGACGACATGCTGCAGTTTTGCACAACACACATATGGTGTGATCAGGAAACCTAGAAAACAATCTCAATGTGCTCTTATGTTAATTATTGCTGCTAAACACACCTAGTGTGAACGCTCCCTAGAAAGATGTAATAAACCAAGTTCTGTGAATGGTGACCATCCCTGCCAAGTCTGAATAAAGGTAAAGTACAGGAAATCAATAGAAGGGCAACCCCATCATCAAAGGGCCTCACACAATATGCAAAGAAAAGTTGTCAGAGACTGCAGACCTGCTAGAGGAGATGGTCAGAGACTATGAACATGCTATAGGATTTGTTGGTGCTTCATGAGATCCATTACACACTACATAAGACTACTTACTATACATCATTGCTACTACAGACCCTTTAGGGCCCATTCGCACTATGTGCAGTGATTGGTGTTTTTTCTGCATTGCATCAATACCAGTGACCGCCAAGAGCATGCAGAATACACCAGTTTTCTATGTGCCCTGTTCACACTGCAATGCACCCTTCAGGTTGGTTGTAGTGCGTTGTGGAAAAATGTAGACCTGCTGTATTTTTTGCAAAGCTTCTGAACTCGCATGAAGTCCTCATCTTTTTTTGTTTCACCAGTCTGCTGTTATGCATAGAAAAGGATTAAATGTAAATCTAACATTTTAATAAAAGTTGGGGTAAAAAAAAGGAAAACGGTCATTGTAACAACCCAGGGCACCACCAGCCAATACACTAACCTGCAAGAATGGATTATTTTAGTGCCTGGCTAAGGTCAACAGGCCCTTACAAATCAATGCTCCCGCATCTGTGTTCATTCAGGCTCCCTTAAAAATGACTTTTTCCACATTTGATATCTCTTTGCAGACTCCATTATAACATGAAGAGAGTTTACAATATTCTACTAATACTTCTGGAGTGGCCTGTATGCAGCCTATTTGTCTTGTTATGGCAATACATGCCTCATATTTTATTACTGAGATTTGGATATGTTCTATCTTCTGTATAAGCAAATACTGACAATAAAAACATTAAATAAGAAGAGGGCAAAGAAAAACAAATACTGTAAAGGAAATAAAACAAGCCATTTTACCTGCTATATAACCCGCCTAAAGAAAATATTTCCTTTTTTACAGGTTAGCACCTAGGTAGTGAAAACACTGACTGCTGTATGCAGGGGCCTCGGGGAGCTCATGTAGGGCAGCAGGGTAGTAAATACTTGATTTCCTCTAATTCGTTTTTAGCCCAGGAGTTCTTGAAGCACCATGTAGTTGGTGGGAAAACTTGTAGAGACTCTATATACATCAACAGGGTGCCAAGTATCCTAAACCTACCTGCAGAAGACAACCAGCAGCATTATCCTCTAGACCAGTTAAGGGGCGAACCTTGGCACCCCAGATGTTTGGGAACTACATTTCCCATGATGCTCATGCACTCTAGTTGAGCATCATGGGAAATATAGTTCCAAAACATCCAGGGGGCCAAGGTTCACCATCATCACTGCTCTAGACCATCCATTGGCAAACAGGGTTCTGTGGTACCCCTGAGGATTTCTTAGGGGATCCTTTTTTTTTAGCTTTGGCCGATTGACCTCCCATTTGATAGTTCCTGCAGAGTTCTAGGGCCAATGGCACTTGTTGATCATTAGTATGACACAAATGAACTTTTTAGCTATCTATAAGGTTGGCATTTTGAGCACCACTGTATGGGGAGGGGGCGGCATTCTTTCCACTGGCTATTGATGTGAGAGGCATTTTTTCCCACTGGCCCCCAATAAATGGGTTTAGCTGGGGTTTCCTGAGACCTGGAAATTAAAAGGGTTCCTCTAGGGCAGAAATCTCCAAACTGCGGCCCTCCAGCTGTTGCGGAACTACACACCCCATGAGGCATTGCAAAACTCTGACATTTACAGACATGACTGGATTTTTAGTTCCTGAACAACTGGAGGGCCATAGTTTGGAGACCCCTGCTCTAGGGTGAAGAGGTTGAAATGGGCTGCTCTAGAACCTCACACATAAAACCTGTCATCCGCCTGACACTTGCAAACACAACACAAGCATCGTCCTCCAGACCCTTCCCATACATAACCCAACCATCATCTTCCAGACCCTTCCCCTGCATAACCCAACCATCTTCTTCCAGACCCTTCCCCTGCATAACCCAACCATCATCTTCCAGACCCTTCCCCTGCGTAACCCAACCATCATCCTCCAGAACCTTCCCCTGCGTAACCCAACCATCATCCTCCAGACCCTTCCCCTGCGTAACCCAACCATCATCCTCCAGACCCTTCCCCTACGTAACCCAACCATCATCCTCCAGACCCTTCCCCTACGTAACCCAACCATCATCCTCCAGACCCTTCCCCTGCATAACCCAACCATCATCCTCCAGACCCTTCCCCTGCATAACCCAACCATCATTCTCCAGACCCTTCCCCTGCATAACCCAACCATCATCCTCCAGACCCTTCCCCTGCATAACCCAACCATCATCCTCCAGACCCTTCCCCTGCATAACCCAACCATCATCCTCCAGACCCTTCCCCTGCATAACCCAACCATCATCTTCCAGACCCTTCCCCTGCGTAACCCAACCATCATCCTCCAGAACCTTCCCCTGCGTAACCCAACCATCATCCTCCAGACCCTTCCCCTGCGTAACCCAACCATCATCCTCCAGACCCTTCCCCTACGTAACCCAACCATCATCCTCCAGACCCTTCCCCTACGTAACCCAACCATCATCTTCCAGACCCTTCCCCTGCGTAACCCAACCATCATCCTCCAGAACCTTCCCCTGCGTAACCCAACCATCATCCTCCAGACCCTTCCCCTGCGTAACCCAACCATCATCCTCCAGACCCTTCCCCTGCATAACCCAACCATCATCCTCCAGACCCTTCCCCTGCATAACCCAACCATCATCCTCCAGACCCTTCCCCTGCATAACCCAACCATCATCCTCCAGACCCTTCCCCTGCATAACCCAACCATCATTCTCCAAACCCTTCCCCTGCATAACCCAACCATCATTCTCCAGACCCTTCCCCTGCATAACCCAACTATCCTCCAGATCCTGCACACCTTATCCAATCGTCATCCTCTTCCTCCAGACCCTGCACACACTTACCTTCTAGCAGGGAGTCCAGGCGAGAGGCAGCCTGCTGCAGGCTGTAATATTTCTCCATCTCCAGAGCTGTGATCCTGACCGAGTCCACAAATGTCATACCGCTCCAGTGTATGGGGCCCCCAGGTGGGGCAGGGTCAGTGCTGGGGGGCCCCCATAGAATGTCACATAGGGGGCAATGCGCTGATCTCTATCCGGGGCCCTGGACCCCACTTGTAGGACCTGTCCCGTTAGAAGTGTACAGAGGCTGAGCCCAGCGCAGTGAGACTGCAGAATGAGCGGAGCTCCGAGCTGTACCGCAGATCTCCGCCCTGTAATCCCGATACTTCAGGGGTCCCACACCGGGGATCTGCCGAGCACTGTCCGCTCCAATCCAGCTAATCCCCCCGGGAGAGAGCGACCTCCGGGCAGTGCAGTGCCAGCAATCCATCCATGACTTCCAGGAGCCGACCGGAGCTCTCCTCTCCCTCCTCTACTGACAACTTCACTACTCCGCCTCAGCCAATCAGGAGGCAGCTGTCACACTGCACACATGACAGGAGCGTGCTGGGAGCTGAGCTCTGCTATCCATCTATGATCAGTCCCATGATTACCCTCCTCATCTTCATTACACACCCCATCATCCTCATTACACACCCCATCATTCCTCGTCATTCTCACTACACACCCCATCATTCTCACTACACACCCCATCATCTTCATTACACACCCCATCATTCCCCATCATCCTCATTACACACCCCATCATTCCTCGTCATTCTCACTACACACCCCATCATTCTCACTACACACCCCATCATCTTCATTACACATCCCATCATTCCCCATCATCTTCATTACACACCCCATCATTCCCCCATCATCTTCATTACACACCCCATCATTCCCCATCATCTTCATTACACACCCCATCATCCTCATTACACACCCCATCATTCCTCGTCATTCTCACTACACACCCCATCATCCTCACTACACATCCCATCATCCTCACTACACATCCCATCATCCTCATTACACACCCCATCATTCCCCATCATCTTCATTACACACCCCATCATTCCTCGTCATTCTCACTACACACCCCATCATTCCCCCATCATCTTCATTACACACCCCATCATTCCCCATCATCTTCATTACACACCCCATCATTCCTCGTCATTCTCACTACACACCCCATCATTCCCCCATCATCTTCATTACACACCCCATCATTCCCCATCATCTTCATTACACACCCCATCATCCTCATTACACACCCCATCATTCCTCGTCATTCTCACTACACACCCCATCATTCTCACTACACACCCCATCATCTTCATTACACACCCCATCATTCCCCATCATCCTCATTACACACCCCATCATTCCTCGTCATTCTCACTACACACCCCATCATTCTCACTACACACCCCATCATCTTCATTACACATCCCATCATTCCCCATCATCTTCATTACACACCCCATCATTCCCCCATCATCTTCATTACACACCCCATCATTCCCCATCATCTTCATTACACACCCCATCATCCTCATTACACACCCCATCATTCCTCGTCATTCTCACTACACACCCCATCATCCTCACTACACATCCCATCATCCTCACTACACATCCCATCATCCTCATTACACACCCCATCATTCCCCATCATCTTCATTACACACCCCATCATTCCTCGTCATTCTCACTACACACCCCATCATTCCCCCATCATCTTCATTACACACCCCATCATTCCCCATCATCTTCATTACACACCCCATCATTCCTCGTCATTCTCACTACACACCCCATCATTCCCCCATCATCTTCATTACACACCCCATCATTCCCCATCATCTTCATTACACACCCCATCATCCTCATTACACACCCCATCATTCCTCGTCATTCTCACTACACACCCCATCATTCTCACTACACACCCCATCATCTTCATTACACACCCCATCATCCTCATTACACACCCCATCATTCCTCGTCATTCTCACTACACACCCCATCATTCTCACTACACACCCCATCATCTTCATTACACACCCCATCATTCCCCATCATCTTCATTACACACCCCATCATTCCTCGTCATTCTCACTACACACCCCATCATTCCCCCATCATCTTCATTACACACCCCATCATTCCCCATCATCTTCATTACACACCCCATCATCCTCATTACACACCCCATCATTCCTCGTCATTCTCACTACACACCCCATCATCCTCACTACACATCCCATCATCCTCACTACACATCCCATCATCCTCATTACACACCCCATCATTCCCCATCATCTTCATTACACACCCCATCATTCCTCGTCATTCTCACTACACACCCCATCATTCCCCCATCATCTTCATTACACACCCCATCATTCCCCATCATCTTCATTACACACCCCATCATCCTCATTACACACCCCATCATTCCTCGTCATTCTCACTACACACCCCATCATTCTCACTACACACCCCATCATCTTCATTACACACCCCATCATCCTCATTACACACCCCATCATTCCTCGTCATTCTCACTACACACCCCATCATTCTCACTACACACCCCATCATCTTCATTACACACCCCATCATTCCCCATCATCCTCATTACACACCCCATCATTCCTCGTCATTCTCACTACACACCCCATCATTCTCACTACACACCCCATCATCTTCATTACACATCCCATCATTCCCCATCATCTTCATTACACACCCCATCATTCCCCCATCATCTTCATTACACACCCCATCATTCCCCATCATCTTCATTACACACCCCATCATCCTCATTACACACCCCATCATTCCTCGTCATTCTCACTACACACCCCATCATCCTCACTACACATCCCATCATCCTCACTACACATCCCATCATCCTCATTACACACCCCATCATTCCCCATCATCTTCATTACACACCCCATCATTCCTCGTCATTCTCACTACACACCCCATCATTCCCCCATCATCTTCATTACACACCCCATCATTCCCCATCATCTTCATTACACACCCCATCATTCCTCGTCATTCTCACTACACACCCCATCATTCCCCCATCATCTTCATTACACACCCCATCATTCCCCATCATCTTCATTACACACCCCATCATCCTCATTACACACCCCATCATTCCTCGTCATTCTCACTACACACCCCATCATTCTCACTACACACCCCATCATCTTCATTACACACCCCATCATTCCCCATCATCCTCATTACACACCCCATCATTCCTCGTCATTCTCACTACACACCCCATCATTCTCACTACACACCCCATCATCTTCATTACACATCCCATCATTCCCCATCATCTTCATTACACACCCCATCATTCCCCCATCATCTTCATTACACACCCCATCATTCCCCATCATCTTCATTACACACCCCATCATCCTCATTACACACCCCATCATTCCTCGTCATTCTCACTACACACCCCATCATCCTCACTACACATCCCATCATCCTCACTACACATCCCATCATCCTCATTACACACCCCATCATTCCCCATCATCTTCATTACACACCCCATCATTCCTCGTCATTCTCACTACACACCCCATCATTCCCCCATCATCTTCATTACACACCCCATCATTCCCCATCATCTTCATTACACACCCCATCATTCCTCGTCATTCTCACTACACACCCCATCATTCCCCCATCATCTTCATTACACACCCCATCATTCCCCATCATCTTCATTACACACCCCATCATCCTCATTACACACCCCATCATTCCTCGTCATTCTCACTACACACCCCATCATTCTCACTACACACCCCATCATCTTCATTACACACCCCATCATCCTCATTACACACCCCATCATTCCTCGTCATTCTCACTACACACCCCATCATTCTCACTACACACCCCATCATCTTCATTACACACCCCATCATTCCCCATCATCTTCATTACACACCCCATCATTCCTCGTCATTCTCACTACACACCCCATCATTCCCCCATCATCTTCATTACACACCCCATCATTCCCCATCATCTTCATTACACACCCCATCATCCTCATTACACACCCCATCATTCCTCGTCATTCTCACTACACACCCCATCATCCTCACTACACATCCCATCATCCTCACTACACATCCCATCATCCTCATTACACACCCCATCATTCCCCATCATCTTCATTACACACCCCATCATTCCTCGTCATTCTCACTACACACCCCATCATTCCCCCATCATCTTCATTACACACCCCATCATTCCCCATCATCTTCATTACACACCCCATCATCCTCATTACACACCCCATCATTCCTCGTCATTCTCACTACACACCCCATCATTCTCACTACACACCCCATCATCTTCATTACACACCCCATCATCCTCATTACACACCCCATCATTCCTCGTCATTCTCACTACACACCCCATCATTCTCACTACACACCCCATCATCTTCATTACACACCCCATCATTCCCCATCATCTTCATTACACACCCCATCATTCCTCGTCATTCTCACTACACACCCCATCATTCCCCCATCATCTTCATTACACACCCCATCATTCCCCATCATCTTCATTACACACCCCATCATCCTCATTACACACCCCATCATTCCTCGTCATTCTCACTACACACCCCATCATTCTCACTACACACCCCATCATCTTCATTACACACCCCATCATTCCCCATCATCTTCATTACACACCCCATCATTCCCCATCATCCTCATTACACACCCCATCATTCCTCGTCATTCTCACTACACACCCCATCATTCTCACTACACACCCCATCATCTTCATTACACACCCCATCATCCTCATTACACACCCCATCATTCCTCGTCATTCTCACTACACACCCCATCATTCTCACTACACACCCCATCATCTTCATTACACACCCCATCATTCTCACTACACACCCCATCATTCCTCGTCATTCTCACTACACACCCCATCATCCTCACTACACATCCCATCATCCTCACTACACATCCCATCATCCTCATTACACACCCCATCATTCCCCATCATCTTCATTACACACCCCATCATCTTCATTACACACCCCATCATTCTCACTACACACCCCATCATTCCTCGTCATTCTCACTACACACCCCATCATCTTCATTACACACCCCATCATCCTCATTACACACCCCATCATTCCTCGTCATTCTCACTACACACCCCATCATCCTCACTACACATCCCATCATCCTCATTACACATCCCATCATTCCCCATCATCCTCATTACACACCCCATCATTCCTCGTCATTCTCACTACACACCCCATCATTCTCACTACACACCCCATCATTCCCCATCATCTTCATTACACACCCCATCATTCCCCATCATCT
Source organism: Rana muscosa (assembly GCA_029206835.1). Classification (NCBI taxonomy): domain Eukaryota; kingdom Metazoa; phylum Chordata; class Amphibia; order Anura; family Ranidae; genus Rana; species Rana muscosa. Next base: position 119,292,112 of record CM055125.1, read on the forward strand.
TCATTACACACCCCATCATTCTCACTACACACCCCATCATTCCTCGTCATTCTCACTACACACCCCATCATTCCTCGTCATCCTCACTACACATCCCATCATCCTCATTACACATCCCATCATTCCACATCATCTTCATTACACACCCCATCATCCTCATTACACACCCCATCATTCCTCGTCATTCTCACTACACACCCCATCATTCTCACTACACACCCCATCATCTTCATTACACACCCCATCATCCTCATTACACACCCCATCATTCCTCGTCATTCTCACTACACACCCCATCATTCTCACTACACACCCCATCATCTTCATTACACATCCCATCATTCCACATCATCTTCATTACACACCCCATCATTCTCACTACACACCCCATCATTCCTCGTCATTCTCACTACACACCCCATCATCCTCACTACACATCCCATCATCCTCACTACACATCCCATCATCCTCATTACACACCCCATCATTCCCCATCATCTTCATTACACACCCCATCATTCTCACTACACACCCCATCATTCCTCGTCATTCTCACTACACACCCCATCATCTTCATTACACACCCCATCATCCTCATTACACACCCCATCATTCCTCGTCATTCTCACTACACACCCCATCATCCTCATTACACATCCCATCATTCCCCATCATCCTCATTACACACCCCATCATTCCCCATCATCTTCATTACACACCCCATCATTCTCACTACACACCCCATCATTCCTCGTCATTCTCACTACACACCCCATCATTCCTCGTCATCCTCACTACACATCCCATCATCCTCATTACACATCCCATCATTCCACATCATCTTCATTACACACCCCATCATTCTCACTACACACCCCATCATTCCTCGTCATTCTCACTACACACCCCATCATCCTCACTACACATCCCATCATCCTCACTACACATCCCATCATCCTCATTACACACCCCATCATTCCCCATCATCTTCATTACACACCCCATCATTCTCACTACACACCCCATCATTCCTCGTCATTCTCACTACACACCCCATCATCCTCACTACACATCCCATCATCCTCATTACACATCCCATCATTCCCCATCATCTTCATTACACACCCCATCATTCTCACTACACACCCCATCATTCCTCGTCATTCTCACTACACACCCCATCATCCTCACTACACATCCCATCATCCTCATTACACATCCCATCATTCCCCATCATCTTCATTACACACCTCATCATTCTCATTACACACCCCATCATTCCCCATCATCTTCATTACACACCCCATCATCCTCACTACACACCCCATCATCCTCATTACACGCCCCATCATTCTCACTACACACCCCATCATTCCTCGTCATTCTCACTACACACCCCATCATCCTCATTACACATCCCATCATTCCCCATCATCTTCATTACACACCTCATCATTCTCATTACACACCCCATCATTCCCCATCATCTTCATTACACACCCCATCATCCTCACTACACATCCCATCATCCTCATTACACATCCCATCATTCCCCATCATCCTCATTACACGCCCCATCATTCCTCACTACACATCCCATCATCCTCACTACACACCCCATCATTCCTCATTATTCTCACTACACACCCCATCATCCTCACTATTCTCACTACACACCCCATCATCCTCACTACACACCCCATCATCCTCACTACACACCCCATCATCCCCACTACACGCCCCATCATCCCCATTAAACGCCCCATCATCCCCATTACACGCCCCATCATCCTCATTACACGCCCCATCATTCTCATTACACGCCCCATCATCCTCACTACACGCCCCATCATCCTCACTACACGCCCCATCATCCTCACTACACGCCCCATCATCCTCACTACACGCCCCATCATCCCCATTACACACCCCATCATCCTCACTACACACCCCATTACACACCCCATCATTCTCATTACACACCCCATCATTCTCATTACACACCCCATCATCTGCACTACACACCCCATCATTCTCAGTGCACACCCCATCATTCTCAGTACACACCCCATCATTCTCAGTACACACCCCATCATCTGCACTACACACCCCATTATTCTCACTACACACCCCATCATTCCTCATTACACACCCCATCATTCTCATTACACATCCCATCATTCCTCGTCATTCTCACTACACATCCCATCATCCTCATTACACATCCCATCATTCCTCATCATTCTCACTACACACCCCATCATTCTCACTACACACCCCATCATTCTCACTACACATCCCATCATTCCTCATTACACACCCCATCATTCTCATTACACACCCCATCATCCTCATTACACACCCCATCATTCCTTGTCATTCTCACTACACACCCCGTCATCCTCACTACACACCCCATCATCCTCATTACACACCCCATCATTCTCACTACACACCCCATCATGCCTCGTCATTCTCACTACACACCCCATCATTCCTCGTCATTCTCACTACACACCCCATCATTCCTCGTCATTCTCACTACACACCCCATCATTCCTCATCATTCTCACTACACACCCCATCATTCCTCATCATTCTCACTGCACACCCCATCATTCCTCCTCATTCCTCATTACACACCCCATCATTCCCCATCATCTTCATTACACACCCCATCATCCTCATTACACACCCCATCATTCCCCATCATCTTCATTACACACCCCATCATTCCTCATCATTCTCACTACACACCCCATCATTCCTCATCATTCTCACTACACACCCCATCATTCCTCATCATTCTCACTACACACCCCATCATTCCCACTACACACCCCATCATTCCTCATCATTCTCACTACACACCCCATCATTCCTCGTCATTCTCACTACACACCCCATCATTCCCCATCATCTTCATTACACACCCCATCATTCCCCGTCATTCTCACTACACATCTCATCATCCTCACTACACATCCCATCATCCTCATTACACATCCCATCATTCCTCATCATTCTCACTACACACCCCATCATTCTCACTACACACCCCATCATTCTCACTACACACCCCATCATTCCCCATCATCTTCATTACACACCCCATCATTCCCCGTCATTCTCACTACACATCTCATCATCCTCACTACACATCCCATCATCCTCATTACACATCCCATCATTCCTCATCATTCTCACTACACACCCCATCATTCTCACTACACACCCCATCATTCTCACTACACATCCCATCATTCTCACTACACATCCCATCATTCCTCATTACACACCCCATCATTCTCATTACACACCCCATCATTCCTCATCATTCTCACTACACACCCCATCATTCCTCGTCATTCTCACTACACACCCCGTCATCCTCACTACACACCCCATCATCCTCATTACACACCCCATCATTCTCACTACACACCCCATCATGCCTCGTCATTCTCACTACACACCCCATCATGCCTCGTCATTCTCACTACACACCCCATCATGCCTCGTCATTCTCACTACACACCCCATCATTCCTCGTCATTCTCACTACACACCCCATCATTCCTCATCATTCTCACTACACACCCCATCATTCCTCATCATTCTCACTGCACACCCCATCATTCCTCATCATTCCTCATTACACACCCCATCATTCCCCATCATCTTCATTACACACCCCATCATCCTCATTACACACCCCATCATTCCCCATCATCTTCATTACACACCCCATCATTCCTCATCATTCTCACTACACACCCCATCATTCCTCATCATTCTCACTACACACCCCATCATTCCTCATAATTCTCACTACACACCCCATCATTCCTCATCATTCTCACTACACACCCCGTCATTCCTCGTCATTCTCACTACACACCCCATCATTCCCCATCATCTTCATTACACACCCCATCATTCTCACTACACACCCCATCATTCCCCGTCATTCTCACTACACACCCCATCATCCTCACTACACATCCCATCATCCTCATTACACATCCCATCATTCCTCATCATTCTCACTACACACCCCATCATTCTCATTACACACCCCATCATTCTCATTACACACCCCATCATCCTCATAACACACCCCGTCATTCCTCGTCATTCTCACTACACACCCCATCATCCTCACTACACATCCCATCATCCTCATTACACATCCCATCATTCCTCATCATTCTCACTACACACCCCATCATTCTCACTACACACCCCATCATCCTCATTACACATCCCATCATTCCTCATTACACACCCCATCATTCTCATTACACATCCCATCATTCCTCATTACACACCCCATCATTCTCATTACACACCCCATCATCCTCATTACACACCCCATCATTCCTCATCATTCTTACTACACACCCATCATTCCTCGTCCTTCTCACTACACACCCCATCATCCTCATTACACACCCCATCATTCTCACTACACACCCCATCATTCCTCATCATTCTCACTACACACCCCATCATTCCGCATCATTCTCACTACACACCCCATCATTCCTCGTCATTCTCACTACACACCCCATCATTCCTCGTCATTCTCACACACCCCATCATTCCTCGTCATTCTCACTACACACCCCATCATTCCTCATCATTCTCACTACACACCCCATCATTCCTCATTACACACCCATCATTCCTCATCATTCCTCATTACACACCCCATCATTCCTCATCATTCCTCATTACACACCCCATCATTCCCCATCATCTTCATTACACACCCCATCATCTTCATTACACACCCCATCATTCCTCGTCATTCTCACTACACACCCCATCATTCTCACTACACACCCCATCATTCCTCGTCATTCTCACTACACACCCCATCATTCCTCGTCATTCTCACTACACACCCCATCATCCTCACTACACACCCCATCATCCTCATTACACACCCCATCATTCCCCATCCTCATTACACACCCCATCATCCTCATTACACACCCCATCATCCTCATTACACACCCCATCATTCCCCATCCTCATTACACACCCCATCATCCTCATTACACACCCCATCATCCTCATTACACACCCCATCATCTTCATTACACACCCCATCATCCTCATTACACACCCCATCATCTTCATTACACACCCCATCATCCTCATTACACACCCCATCATCCTCATTACACACCCCATCATCTTCATTACACACCCCATCATCCTCATTACACACCCCATCATTCCCCATCCTCATTACACACCCCATCATCCTCATTACACACCCCATCATCCTCATTACACACCCCATCATCCTCATTACACACCCCATCATTCCCCATCATCCTCATTACACACCCCATCATCCTCATTACACACCCCATCATCCTCATTACACACCCCATCATCCTCATTACACACCCCATCATTCCCCATCATCCTCATTACACACCCCATCATCTTCATTACACACCCCATCATTCCCCATCATCTTCATTACACACCCCATCATTCCTCGTCATTCTCACTACACACCCCATCATTCTCACTACACACCCCATCATTCCTCATCATTCTCACTGCACACCCCATCATTCCCCATCATTCTCACTACACACCCCATCATTCCTCGTCATTCTCACTACACACCCCATCATTCCTCGTCATTCTCACTACACACCCCATCATCCTCACTACACACCCCATCATCCTCATTACACACCCCATCATTCCCCATCATCTTCATTACACACCCCATCATCCTCATTACACACCCCATCATTCCCCATCATCTTCATTACACACCCCATCATCCTCATTACACACCCCATCATCTTCATTACACACCCCATCATCCTCATTACACACCCCATCATCTTCATTACACACCCCATCATCTTCATTACACACCCCATCATCCTCATTACACACCCCATCATCCTCATTACACACCCCATCATCCTCATTACACACCCCATCATCCTCATTACACACCCCATCATCCTCATTACACACCCCATCATCCTCATTACACACCCCATCATCTTCATTACACACCCCATCATCCTCATTACACACCCCATCATTCCCCATCATCCTCATTACACACCCCATCATTCCCCATCATCTTCATTACACACCCCATCATCCTCATTACACACCCCATCATCCTCATTACACACCCCATCATTCCCCATCATCCTCATTACACACCCCATCATCCTCATTACACACCCCATCATCCTCATTACACACCCCATCATCCTCATTACACACCCCATCATCCTCATTACACACCCCATCATTCCCCATCATCCTCATTACACACCCCATCATCTTCATTACACACCCCATCATCCTCATTACACACCCCATCATCTTCATTACACACCCCATCATTCCCCATCATCTTCATTACACACCCCATCATTCCTCGTCATTCTCACTACACACCCCATCATTCTCACTACACACCCCATCATTCCTCATCATTCTCACTGCACACCCCATCATTCCTCGTCATTCTCACTACACACCCCATCATTCTCACTACACACCCCATCATTCCCACTACACACCCCATCATTCCTCGTCATTCTCACTACACACCCCATCATTCCTCGTCATTCTCACTGCACACCCCATCATTCCTCGTCATTCTCACTACACACCCCATCATTCTCACTACACACCCCATCATCCTCACTACACACCCCATCATCCTCATTACACACCCCATCATTCCCCATCATCTTCATTACACACCCCATCATCCTCATTACACACCCCATCATCTTCATTACACACCCCATCATCCTCATTACACACCCCATCATCTTCATTACACACCCCATCATCCTCATTACACACCCCATCATCCTCATTACACACCCCATCATCTTCATTACACACCCCATCATCCTCATTACACACCCCATCATTCCCCATCCTCATTACACACCCCATCATCCTCATTACACACCCCATCATCCTCATTACACACCCCATCATCCTCATTACACACCCCATCATTCCCCATCATCCTCATTACACACCCCATCATTCCCCATCATCTTCATTACACACCCCATCATCTTCATTACACACCCCATCATCCTCATTACACACCCCATCATCCTCATTACACACCCCATCATTCCCCATCATCCTCATTACACACCCCATCATCCTCATTACACACCCCATCATCCTCATTACACACCCCATCATCCTCATTACACACCCCATCATTCCCCATCATCCTCATTACACACCCCATCATCCTCATTACACACCCCGTCATTCCCCATCATCCTCATTACACACCCCATCATCTTCATTACACACCCCATCATCCTCATTACACACCCCATCATCTTCATTACACACCCCATCATTCCCCATCATCTTCATTACACACCCCATCATTCCTCGTCATTCTCACTACACACCCCATCATTCTCACTACACACCCCATCATTCCTCATCATTCTCACTGCACACCCCATCATTCCTCGTCATTCTCACTACACACCCCATCATTCTCACTACACACCCCATCATTCCCACTACACACCCCATCATTCCTCGTCATTCTCACTACACACCCCATCATTCCTCGTCATTCTCACTACACACCCCATCATCCTCACTACACACCCCATCATCCTCATTACACACCCCATCATTCCCCATCATCTTCATTACACACCCCATCATCCTCATTACACACCCCATCATCTTCATTACACACCCCATCATCCTCATTACACACCCCATCATCTTCATTACACACCCCATCATCCTCATTACACACCCCATCATCCTCATTACACACCCCATCATCTTCATTACACACCCCATCATCCTCATTACACACCCCATCATTCCCCATCCTCATTACACACCCCATCATCCTCATTACACACCCCATCATCCTCATTACACACCCCATCATCCTAATTACACACCCCATCATTCCCCATCATCCTCATTACACACCCCATCATTCCCCATCATCTTCATTACACACCCCATCATCTTCATTACACACCCCATCATCCTCATTACACACCCCATCATCCTCATTACACACCCCATCATTCCCCATCATCCTCATTACACACCCCATCATCCTCATTACACACCCCATCATCCTCATTACACACCCCATCATCCTCATTACACACCCCATCATTCCCCATCATCCTCATTACACACCCCATCATCCTCATTACACACCCCGTCATTCCCCATCATCCTCATTACACACCCCATCATCTTCATTACACACCCCATCATCCTCATTACACACCCCATCATCTTCATTACACACCCCATCATTCCCCATCATCTTCATTACACACCCCATCATTCCTCGTCATTCTCACTACACACCCCATCATTCTCACTACACACCCCATCATTCCTCATCATTCTCACTGCACACCCCATCATTCCTCGTCATTCTCACTACACACCCCATCATTCTCACTACACACCCCATCATTCCCACTACACACCCCATCATCCTCATTACACACCCCATCATTCCCCATCATCTTCATTACACACCCCATCATCCTCATTACACACCCCATCATCTTCATTACACACCCCATCATCCTCATTACACACCCCATCATCCTCATTACACACCCCATCATCTTCATTACACACCCCATCATCCTCATTACACACCCCATCATCCTCATTACACACCCCATCATCCTCATTACACACCCCATCATCCTCATTACACACCCCATCATCTTCATTACACACCCCATCATCCTCATTACACACCCCATCATTCCCCATCCTCATTACACACCCCATCATCCTCATTACACACCCCATCATCCTCATTACACACCCCATCATCCTCATTACACACCCCATCATTCCCCATCATCCTCATTACACACCCCATCACACCCCATCATCCTCATTACACACCCCATCGTCCTCATTACACACCCCATCGTCCTCATTACACACCCCATCATCCTCATTACACACCCCATCATTCCCCATCATCCTCATTACACACCCCATCATCCTCATTACACACCCCATCATTCCCCATCATCCTCATTACACACCCCATCATCCTCATTACACACCCCATCATTCCCCATCATCCTCATTACACACCCCATCATCTTCATTACACACCCCATCATTCCCCATCATCCTCATTACACACCCCATCATCTTCATTACACACCCCATCATCCTCATTACACACCCCATCATCTTCATTACACACCCCATCATCCTCATTACACACCCCATCATTCCCCATTATCTTCATTACACACCCTATCATTCCCCATCATCTTCATTACACACCCCATCATCCTCATTACACACCCCATCATCTTCATTACACACCCCATCATTCCCCATCATCTTCATTACACACCCCATCATCCTCATTACACACCCCATCATTCCCCATCATCTTCATTACACACCCCATCATCCTCATTACACACCCCATCATTCCCCATCATCTTCATTACACACCCCATCATCCTCATTACACACTCCATCATTCTCACTACACACCCCATCATCCTCACTACACACCCCATCATTCCTCATCATCCTCACTACACACCCCATCATCCTCACTACACACCCCATCATCCCCACTACACGCCCCATCCTCCCCACTACACGCCCCATCATTCTCACTACACACCACATCATTCTCACTACACACCACATCATTCTCACTACACACCCCATCATCCTCACTACACACCCCATCATCCTCATTACACACCCCATCATCCTCATTACACATCCCATCATTCCTCATCATTCTCACTACACATCCCATCATCCTCACTACACACCCCATCATCCTCATTACACACCCCATCATTCCCCATCATCTTCATTACACACCCCATCATCCTCATTACACACCCCATCATCTTCATTACACACCCCATCATCCTCATTACACACCCCATCATCTTCATTACACACCCCATCATCCTCATTACACACCCCATCATCCTCATTACACACCCCATCATCTTCATTACACACCCCATCATCCTCATTACACACCCCATCATTCCCCATCCTCATTACACACCCCATCATCCTCATTACACACCCCATCATCCTCATTACACACCCCATCATCCTAATTACACACCCCATCATTCCCCATCATCCTCATTACACACCCCATCATTCCCCATCATCTTCATTACACACCCCATCATCTTCATTACACACCCCATCATCCTCATTACACACCCCATCATCCTCATTACACACCCCATCATTCCCCATCATCCTCATTACACACCCCATCATCCTCATTACACACCCCATCATCCTCATTACACACCCCATCATCCTCATTACACACCCCATCATTCCCCATCATCCTCATTACACACCCCATCATCCTCATTACACACCCCGTCATTCCCCATCATCCTCATTACACACCCCATCATCTTCATTACACACCCCATCATCCTCATTACACACCCCATCATCTTCATTACACACCCCATCATTCCCCATCATCTTCATTACACACCCCATCATTCCTCGTCATTCTCACTACACACCCCATCATTCTCACTACACACCCCATCATTCCTCATCATTCTCACTGCACACCCCATCATTCCTCGTCATTCTCACTACACACCCCATCATTCTCACTACACACCCCATCATTCCCACTACACACCCCATCATCCTCATTACACACCCCATCATTCCCCATCATCTTCATTACACACCCCATCATCCTCATTACACACCCCATCATCTTCATTACACACCCCATCATCCTCATTACACACCCCATCATCCTCATTACACACCCCATCATCTTCATTACACACCCCATCATCCTCATTACACACCCCATCATCCTCATTACACACCCCATCATCCTCATTACACACCCCATCATCTTCATTACACACCCCATCATCCTCATTACACACCCCATCATTCCCCATCCTCATTACACACCCCATCATCCTCATTACACACCCCATCATCCTCATTACACACCCCATCATCCTCATTACACACCCCATCATTCCCCATCATCCTCATTACACACCCCATCACACCCCATCATCCTCATTACACACCCCATCGTCCTCATTACACACCCCATCGTCCTCATTACACACCCCATCATCCTCATTACACACCCCATCATTCCCCATCATCCTCATTACACACCCCATCATCCTCATTACACACCCCATCATTCCCCATCATCCTCATTACACACCCCATCATCCTCATTACACACCCCATCATTCCCCATCATCCTCATTACACACCCCATCATCTTCATTACACACCCCATCATTCCCCATCATCCTCATTACACACCCCATCATCTTCATTACACACCCCATCATCCTCATTACACACCCCATCATCTTCATTACACACCCCATCATCCTCATTACACACCCCATCATTCCCCATTATCTTCATTACACACCCTATCATTCCCCATCATCTTCATTACACACCCCATCATCCTCATTACACACCCCATCATCTTCATTACACACCCCATCATTCCCCATCATCTTCATTACACACCCCATCATCCTCATTACACACCCCATCATTCCCCATCATCTTCATTACACACCCCATCATCCTCATTACACACCCCATCATTCCCCATCATCTTCATTACACACCCCATCATCCTCATTACACACTCCATCATTCTCACTACACACCCCATCATTCCTCATCATCCTCACTACACACCCCATCATCCTCACTACACACCCCATCATCCCCACTACACGCCCCATCCTCCCCACTACACGCCCCATCATTCTCACTACACACCACATCATTCTCACTACACACCCCATCATCCTCACTACACACCCCATCATCCTCATTACACACCCCATCATCCTCATTACACATCCCATCATTCCTCATCATTCTCACTACACATCCCATCATCCTCACTACACACCCCATCATCCTCATTACACACCCCATCATCCTCATTACACACCCCATCATCCTCACTACACACCCCATCATTCCTCATCATCCTCACTACACATCCCATCATCCTCACTACACACCCTATCATTCTCATTACACACCCCATCATCCTCATTACACACCCCATCATCCTCACTACACACCCCATCATCCTCATTACACACCCCATCATCCTCATTACACACCCCATCATCCTCATTACACACCCCATCATCCTCATTACACACCCCATCATCCTCACTACACACCCCATCATCCTCATTACACGCCCCATCATTCTCACTACACGCCCCATCATTCCTCACTACACACCCCATCATCCTCACTACACATCCCATCATCCTCCCTACACACCCCATCATTCCTCATTATTCTCACTACACACCCCATCATCCTCACTACACACCCCATCATTCCTCATCATCCTCACTACACACCCCATCATCCTCACTACACACCCCATCATCCCCACTACACGCCCCATCATCCCCACTACACGCCCCATCATCCCCACTACACGCCCCATCATCCCCACTACACGCCCCATCATCCTCATTACACGCCCCATCATCCTCACTACACGCCCCATCATCCTCACTACACGCCCCATCATCCTCACTACACGCCCCATCATCCTCACTACACGCCCCATCATCCTCACTACACGCCCCATCATCCTCACTACACGCCCCATCATCCTCACTACACGCCCCATCATCCTCACTACACGCCCCATCATTCTCACTACACGCCCCATCATCTGCACTACACACCCCATCATCCTCACTACGTGCCCCATCATCCTCATTACACATCCCATCATTCTCACTACACACCCCATCATCCCCATTACACACCCCATCATCCTCACTACACACCCCATCATCCTCACTACACACCCCATTACACACCCCATCATCCTCACTACACACCCCATCATTCTCATTACACACCCCATCATCTGCACTACACACCCCATCATCTGCACTACACACCCCATCATCCTCACTACACGCCCCATCATCTGCACTACACACCCCATCATCCTCACTACGTGCCCCATCATCCTCATTACACATCCCATCATTCTCACTACACACCCCATCATCCCCATTACACACCCCATCATCCTCACTACACACCCCATTACACACCCCATCATTCTCATTACACACCCCATCATTCTCATTACACACCCCATCATCTGCACTACACACCCCATCATTCTCATTACACACCCCATCATTCTCATTACACACCCCATCATCTGCACTACACACCCCATTATTCTCACTACACACCCCATTATTCTCATTACACACCCCATCATCCCCATTACACACCCCATTTATTCTCACTACACACCCCATTATTCTCACTACACACCCCATTATTCTCACTACACACCCCATCATCCCCATTACACACCCCATCATCCCCATTACACACCCCATCATCCTCACTACACACCCCATCATCCTCACTACACACCCCATCATCCTCACTACACACCCCATCATCCCCATTACACACCCCATCATCCCCATTACACACCCCATCATCCCCATTACACACCCCATCATCCCCATTACACACCCCATCATCCCCACTACACACCCCATCATCCCCACTACACACCCCATCATGCTCACTACACACCCCATCATCCCCACTACACACCCCATCATCCTCACTACACGCCCCATCATCTGCACTACACACCCCATCATCTGCACTACACACCCCATCATCCTCACTACACGCCCCATCATCTGCACTACACACCCCATCATCCTCACTACGTGCCCCATCATCCTCATTACACATCCCATCATTCTCACTACACACCCCATCATCCCCATTACACACCCCATCATCCTCACTACACACCCCATTACACACCCCATCATCCTCACTACACACCCCATCATCCCCATTACACACCCCATCATCCCCATTACACACCCCATTTATTCTCACTACACACCCCATTATTCTCACTACACACCCCATTATTCTCACTACACACCCCATCATCCCCATTACACACCCCATCATCCCCATTACACACCCCATCATCCTCACTACACACCCCATCATCCTCACTACACACCCCATCATCCTCACTACACACCCCATCATCCCCATTACACACCCCATCATCCCCATTACACACCCCATCATCCCCACTACACACCCCATCATCCCCACTACACACCCCATCATGCTCACTACACACCCCATCATCCCCACTACACACCCCATCATCCTCACTACACGCCCCATCATCTGCACTACACGCCCCATCATCTGCACTACACACCCCATCATCTGCACTACACACCCCATCATCCTCACTACACGCCCCATCATCTGCACTACACACCCCATCATCCTCACTACGTGCCCCATCATCCTCATTACACATCCCATCATTCTCACTACACACCCCATCATCCCCATTACACACCCCATCATCCTCACTACACACCCCATTACACACCCCATCATCCTCACTACACACCCCATCATTCTCATTACACACCCCATCATCTGCACTACACACCCCATCATTCTCATTACACACCCCATCATTCTCATTACACACCCCATCATCTGCACTACACACCCCATTATTCTCACTACACACCCCATTATTCTCACTACACACCCCACTATTCTCACTACACACCCCATTATTCTCATTACACACCCCATCATCCCCATTACACACCCCATCATCCCCATTACACACCCCATTTATTCTCACTACACACCCCATTTATTCTCACTACACACCCCATTATTCTCATTACACACCCCATCATCCCCATTACACACCCCATCATCCCCATTACACACCCCATTTATTCTCACTACACACCCCATTATTCTCACTACACACCCCATTATTCTCACTACACACCCCATCATCCCCATTACACACCCCATCATCCCCATTACACACCCCATCATCCTCACTACACACCCCATCATCCTCACTACACACCCCATCATCCTCACTACACACCCCATCATCCCCATTACACACCCCATCATCCCCATTACACACCCCATCATCCCCATTACACACCCCATCATCCCCACTACACACCCCATCATCCCCACTACACACCCCATCATCCCCACTACACACCCCATCATGCTCACTACACACCCCATCATCCCCACTACACACCCCATCATCCTCACTACACGCCCCATCATCTGCACTACACACCCCATCATCTGCACTACACACCCCATCATCCTCACTACACGCCCCATCATCTGCACTACACACCCCATCATCCTCACTACGTGCCCCATCATCCTCATTACACATCCCATCATCCCCATTACACACCCCATCATCCTCACTACACACCCCATTACACACCCCATCATCCTCACTACACACCCCATCATCCCCATTACACACCCCATCATCCCCATTACACACCCCATTTATTCTCACTACACACCCCATTATTCTCACTACACACCCCATTATTCTCACTACACACCCCATCATCCCCATTACACACCCCATCATCCCCATTACACACCCCATCATCCTCACTACACACCCCATCATCCTCACTACACACCCCATCATCCCCATTACACACCCCATCATCCCCATTACACACCCCATCATCCCCACTACACACCCCATCATCCCCACTACACACCCCATCATGCTCACTACACACCCCATCATCCCCACTACACACCCCATCATCCTCACTACACGCCCCATCATCTGCACTACACACCCCATCATCTGCACTACACACCCCATCATCCTCACTACACGCCCCATCATCTGCACTACACACCCCATCATCCTCACTACGTGCCCCATCATCCTCATTACACATCCCATCATTCTCACTACACACCCCATCATCCCCATTACACACCCCATCATCCTCACTACACACCCCATTACACACCCCATCATCCTCACTACACACCCCATCATTCTCATTACACACCCCATCATCTGCACTACACACCCCATCATTCTCATTACACACCCCATCATTCTCATTACACACCCCATCATCTGCACTACACACCCCATTATTCTCACTACACACCCCATTATTCTCACTACACACCCCACTATTCTCACTACACACCCCATTATTCTCATTACACACCCCATCATCCCCATTACACACCCCATCATCCCCATTACACACCCCATTTATTCTCACTACACACCCCATTTATTCTCACTACACACCCCATTATTCTCACTACACACCCCATCATCCCCATTACACACCCCATCATCCCCATTACACACCCCATCATCCTCACTACACACCCCATCATCCTCACTACACACCCCATCATCCTCACTACACACCCCATCATCCTCACTACACACCCCATCATCCTCACTACACACCCCATCATCCCCACTACACGCCCCATCATCCCCACTACACGCCCCATCATCCCCATTACACGCCCCATCATCCCCACTACACGCCCCATCATCCCCACTACACGCCCCATCATCCCCACTACACGCCCCATCATCCCCACTACACGCCCCATCATTCTCATTACACGCCCCATCATCCTCACTACACGCCCCATCATCCTCACTACACGCCCCATCATCCTCACTACACGCCCCATCATCCTCACTACACGCCCCATCATCCTCACTACACGCCCCATCATCCTCACTACACGCCCCATCATCCTCACTACACGCCCCATCATCCTCACTACACGCCCCATCATTCTCACTACACGCCCCATCATCTGCACTACACACCCCATCATCTGCACTACACACCCCATCATCCTCACTACGTGCCCCATCATCCTCATTACACATCCCATCATTCTCACTACACACCCCATCATCCCCATTACACACCCCATCATCCTCACTACACACCCCATCATCCCCATTACACACCCCATCATCCTCACTACACACCCCATTACACACCCCATCATCCTCACTACACACCCCATCATCCTCACTACACACCCCATCATTCTCATTACACACCCCATCATCTGCACTACACACCCCATCATCTGCACTACACACCCCATCATCCTCACTACACGCCCCATCATCTGCACTACACACCCCATCATCCTCACTACGTGCCCCATCATCCTCATTACACATCCCATCATTCTCACTACACACCCCATCATCCCCATTACACACCCCATCATCCTCACTACACACCCCATTACACACCCCATCATCCTCACTACACACCCCATCATTCTCATTACACACCCCATCATCTGCACTACACACCCCATCATTCTCATTACACACCCCATCATTCTCATTACACACCCCATCATCTGCACTACACACCCCATTATTCTCACTACACACCCCATTATTCTCACTACACACCCCATTATTCTCATTACACACCCCATCATCCCCATTACACACCCCATCATCCCCATTACACACCCCATTTATTCTCACTACACACCCCATTATTCTCACTACACACCCCATTATTCTCACTACACACCCCATCATCCCCATTACACACCCCATCATCCCCATTACACACCCCATCATCCTCACTACACACCCCATCATCCTCACTACACACCCCATCATCCTCACTACACACCCCATCATCCCCATTACACACCCCATCATCCCCATTACACACCCCATCATCCCCATTACACACCCCATCATCCCCACTACACACCCCATCATCCCCACTACACACCCCATCATGCTCACTACACACCCCATCATCCCCACTACACACCCCATCATCCTCACTACACGCCCCATCATCTGCACTACACACCCCATCATCTGCACTACACACCCCATCATCCTCACTACACGCCCCATCATCTGCACTACACACCCCATCATCCTCACTACGTGCCCCATCATCCTCATTACACATCCCATCATTCTCACTACACACCCCATCATCCCCATTACACACCCCATCATCCTCACTACACACCCCATTACACACCCCATCATCCTCACTACACACCCCATCATTCTCATTACACACCCCATCATCTGCACTACACACCCCATCATTCTCATTACACACCCCATCATTCTCATTACACACCCCATCATCTGCACTACACACCCCATTATTCTCACTACACACCCCATTATTCTCACTACACACCCCATTATTCTCACTACACACCCCATTATTCTCATTACACACCCCATCATCCCCATTACACACCCCATCATCCCCATTACACACCCCATTTATTCTCACTACACACCCCATTTATTCTCACTACACACCCCATTATTCTCACTACACACCCCATCATCCCCATTACACACCCCATCATCCCCATTACACACCCCATCATCCCCATTACACACCCCATCATCCTCACTACACACCCCATCATCCTCACTACACACCCCATCATCCTCACTACACACCCCATCATCCCCACTACACACCCCACCCCATCATCCCCACTACACACCCCATCATCCCCACTACACACCCCATCATCCTCACTACACACCCCATCATCCTCACTACACACCCCATCATCCCCATTACACACCCCATCATCCCCATTACACACCCCATCATCCCCACTACACACCCCATCATCCCCACTACACACCCCATCATGCTCACTACACACCCCATCATGCTCACTACACACCCCATCATGCTCACTACACACCCCATCATCCTCACTACACACCCCATCATCCTCACTACACACCCCATCATCCCCATTACACACCCCATCATCCCCACTACACACCCCATCATCCCCACTACACACCCCATCATGCTCACTACACACCCCATCATGCTCACTACACACCCCATCATCCTCACTACACACCCCATGGACATTTTTTTTCCTTTCTGTGACACCAATGGCGCAGGAGCATTTTTTCTTTCATTGATGGCACTGACTAGTTTTCTCCATGACCACCGTTTTTTTTTTTTGCCTTCAGTCACAACACCAACTTGGGAACATTTTTGTTTACTTCCAGTGACACCAATGATGCAGGGTCATTTTTTCTTTAGTAACACCACAGACTCGGGGACATTTTTTTTTTTTTTCATTATTTCTGTGACACCAATGATGCAGGGGCATTTTTCTTTCTTTCATTGATACCACTGACTCGGGGGCATGTTTTCTCCTCAGTGACTTATTGACATTTTTTTATTTCTGGTGACACCAATAATGCAGGGGCACTTTTTCATTTAGTTACACAAGCAACTTTTTTTTTTCCCTTCAGTGACACTACCACACTAGGGGGGCAGTTTTACCTTTGCACAATATTTGTGCACTGATCTTAAATCTTTTCAATTTGTCACAGTGTACTACAAACATGGTATTATATTGTTGCATGCCACAAACAGTTTGACGTTTCTTCTTCTTTCTTCTTCCATTTTGCCTTCACCTCCTTTGAGTATTTGTAACGGGTTAAGAGCGACATAGTCATTCGGTTCAGAGGACTCCACTATATCAAGAAACGTGAATTGTGTGACCCACTACAGTGGCAGGGTGTGTATATTGATATCTGTAGACTTGGATGGGATGAACCTTGATGGATCTGAGTCTATTAAGGTATACATAATTTGGTTTAGCCTAGTGGAGAAAATTTTGTTGAGAATTTTTAGATCACGATTCAACAATGCAATGGGCATATATGAAGTGCATAGAATTGGGTCCTTTTAGGGGGCTTGTGTATAAGAGCCCTTTCAAACCGAGCCGCCCCGAGCGTCGGCGATTAAAACGCTGCTATTTTTAGTGGCGATTTACCGTCGGATTTGCGCCGCTTTTCGGCCGCTGGCGGTTTTAACCCCCTGCTAGTGGCCGAAAAAGGGTTAAAACCGCCTGCAAAGCGCCACTGCCCATTGATTTCAATGGGCAGGAGCGCATTAGGAGTGGTGAGTTCAACGCTCCTACTGCGCTCCAAAGAAGCAAATGGCAGGACTTTTTCTGACGCCCTGCCAGCGCACTGCTCCAGTGTGAAAGCCCTCGGGCTTTCACACTGGAGTGAATTGGAGCAGCTATTTTTGGGCACTTTACAGGCACTATTTTTAACGCTATAGCATCTGAAAAACACCCCCAGTGTGAAAGGGGTCTAAGGGCTCTTTGAGACAAACGTTGAGTTTGAAAGCACTGGCTCAGGTTGAGCTGCTCACAACAGGCAAGACTACCCTACTGTGGGTATTCCAGCAGATTACCGGGAAAACGCATGCATATATGGATGGAGCGCCAGACCAAAAGATAGTCCAAATTAATTTATTGATATTGTGTTTAAAATATAGCCAATGCGTTTCAGGGGTCAAAGGAACTCCCCCCCCCTTTAAATCTGTGCGGGGAAGTTGATTGCTGGCTTAGGATTCCTGGTATCCGCATCAGCAGTCAAAATAAGCTTAATAAGGAATCCTAAGTCAGCAGTCAGCTTCCCTGCACAGATTCAAATTGGAAAGCCTTATTTTGAGTTCACTCGAGGTTCTCCTTTTTAACTGAAGCCCTGATGAAGGGGGAGTTTCTTTTGACTCTTGAAACATGTCAACTGTCTGTTAACACAATATCAAAAAAATGTATTTGGAATCCTTTGGTCTGGCCCTCTTTCCATATATTAAAGCAGCTATAGCCAGTGGCTGAGAGTGCTGATGTCACAGAGCCAGTCCAGGTTTGGGCAAGAATGCGACAATGGAGTCAGGATCAGCCCACATGCCTGAGTCGGTCGCTCCCGCCACCTCCACAGCCTAGCGCTCCAGTGAGCAATAGGCGTATATTGGTTGGTTTGGGCAAAAGTTATTGCGTCTACAAACTACGGGATAGATTTAGAGACTTTTATTTATTTTTAAATGGTTTTTAGTGGTAATGGCGGCGATCTGCGGGCACGTTCCCGCCCGCTATCCTGCTTTTGCGAACTCGCGTACAGGTACATCACTTTGCACAGGAGAGCCGACCTGCTGCAGTACATCTGCGTGAGCAGGTCAGCAAGTGGTTAAGCTGGCCATAGATCTACAAACGATCAGCAGGGACCAGCCAAATTTCCATCCATGTGTGGCCTTAACAGAAGTCGATCCTAACTGGCAGGCAGGGAGTTCCTGTTGTCAGAATGCAATTCCTCAGCAGGGAGGATTTTTCTAATAAACCTCAATTGTGAGGATGGAGGAAGCAATTTGTTATTTTTTTTTGTTTTTTTAGCAAGAGGGCAAAAGGAAAAAAATAAAAATGATCTGTGTATAGCCACACTTAGGGTGTCTCCACTCCAATCCACTGGAGGAGAAATGGAGACCCCCTTGGACAGCAGCACTGTCAGCCTGTGGAGAGGGTAGTGTTAAGCCTTGTACACACGGTCGGACTTCAAACAAACTTTTCCAAGGATTTTTGTCCGAAGGGAGTTGGCCAGACACACCCATAGCATACACACGGCAGGACTTTTCTGCAAACTTTCCCAAAATGTTCCCAACATCACGTGGTTTTTCTGCACTTTACCGCCACCCTTTGGTCAACTTCTGCTATTGTTGGTTGATTTTAACATTGGTTCTGGGCATGCGTATTTGTACTTCGGACAAAAGTCCGATGGATTTCTGTACACACGGTCGGACTTTGCACCATCGGACTTTTGTTGCCGAAAAGTTTGTCCGTTTGCAGAGTGAACTTTTGTCCTTAAAAAAACAAAAAAGT
Organism: Rana muscosa; assembly: GCA_029206835.1. NCBI lineage: Eukaryota > Metazoa > Chordata > Amphibia > Anura > Ranidae > Rana > Rana muscosa. The sequence continues at coordinate 119,313,862 of CM055125.1, forward strand.
TTGTCCGATGGAGCGTACACACAAAAAGCCTAAAAAAAGAGAAAACTAGCACAGCCACCACATCTTGGCCTAGGTTTGCACTGATGCTGTTGGAGCGTGTCATATTTGCATGGGCACAGTAGTCCATTCATTAGAACGGGCTGCTGTATCTGCGTTTTCTTGTAGGGAAAAGGTCAGTTTTTTTTATTTTACTTGCTTATTTTTTTTAAATGTGGCCACATGGTGCTTTTGCACCATGCAGTTTCATGCACCCAAAAATGCTCCATGTTTCCCGATGTGTGATGGTGTTGGTAAGAATTATTGGCACGCCTGTAAAAGAGCAGTGCTTTGTGGCTGTGGTCCCTGCAGGTGTGGGAACATGTGCAATTTACACGCCGTCCCACACCCACAATAGTGTGAGCCTAGCCTAAGAATCGGTAGGCTGCAATATAATAATATGTTTGTTTTTAGGTTTATTGCCACTTTAAGCTATTTATAAGATGTGTTGTCACCATAATTGTTATTCTCAGTCACATGACTTGTTTTCCATTCTCACCGACTGTTAAATCTAATTGAGAAGGCTTACTTATATCCTATTTCGTATTAAATGATTTATTTATTAGTATAATGTATTTATTTGCTGTGCTTTGTTATAGTAGTACTATTGGCAAATAAAGAAATTGCATATATGATTGTCAGTAGCATTAAGGGCAAATTTGCACTGCAGCGTAGACCAGCCAGAGCAATTGTAAAAATGGGGGGGGGGGGGGGGAAACTGCGCTAAACCCAAATGTGAAAACAAAAATAAAGCAGCTGACTCAAACAAAGTCTAATCGGAATGGTGAAAAAAATAGTGTAGCGCTAATGGTGTAAAAGATTACTCCTGGGTAATGAGAAAACTCAAAGTACACAATGAAAAACCTTAGTGAGTAAACATCAAGGATAAATAGTGAAAGAGCATATGTGCAAAACACACTAATAGTAATATGATAAAGTCCCAAATGTGAATATGAACTTCCAACAATGTGATATGAAGTGTAGAACAGAGTCCACAGAAACGGGAGAAAGCAAATAAAACTTCTTCCTGTTGAAGTGACACCAAATAGTAGAGATAAAGAAAAGAGTTGCCTGTAGTCACTCTTATGGCTCTTCTAGGGTAAATGAATGAGGTACTCTTACCGGCTTCGGTGGACACACGTCTTTCAACAGTGGGTCATACGAGCTTAAGATCCTCGATAGACTGGATCCTCTGTTAGGCAGAGAAGACGGTCCGAATGGATCAAGGTATGGAAACCCCAAATCTCAGTTGCTATATACCGCAGGTGTAGCGAACGTCCCTCCGGGGTCGGATCAGACTGGATAAACACTGGGGTATTTCCTCGTAGGCTCCAACGGAAAAATATAGAAAAAGAGGCTCCAAATGGTGCAGGTCAACCAAAAAACGGTTTTATTGAAAATAAGTCATGCATCAAATGACAAGTTAAAAAATGTGATCACAAGTCATAAAAAGAGTAAAAAGCTGGCCAGCATTTACTGCACCCCACATTGCTTTTTACTCCTTTTTTTTTTTTTTTAAGACTTGTGATCACATTTTTTATCTTGTCACTTGATGCATGACTTGTTTTCAATAAAACCATTTTTTGGTTGACCTGCACCATTTGGAGCCTCTTTCTATTGGAACCTACGAGGAAATACCCCAGGGTGTATCCAGTCTGATCCGACCCCGAAGGGACGTTCGCTGCACCTGCGGTATATATCAACTGAGATGTTGGGGCGCCTACGCGTAAAAACATTGATTGCGATGCAGATGTTACATATAGCCACGCACGCCAAAGTCCTCCGTAACACTAAACTGATGTCTATAGGGCTTTTGAAGTGTCGCCCATAGAAAATATTGGGTACTGAAGTTTGACGCCATTTCACGGGCAAACAAAAATTTAAGGTTTGACATGTTGGGTATCTATTTACTCGGTGCAACCTCATCTTTTATATTTTACCAAATATGGGTAACTTACTGCATTTGTATGCCCTAAAATTCACGTTGGTGTGGTTTTTACTGAAATGTTGGGTTTCCTAGACATTTGCGGTAATATCCTGACACATTAAAAATTGGAACTACCACTATTTTATTCTCTAGGGTGTCCGTTTTCAGAAAATATATAATAACTGTGGTTTCCCAAGGTGCCACATTTAAGACAGGCCTCTGGGCGATAACTGTCACAGTTGCCAGTGTGACAGAACTTTCAAGCCCTCAAATAGCTGGTGTCCTAACTGAACACTTGTTCACTATCCTAGCAGTGAGGCTAAGATGGCAGCTTCCCTGGCTAAAAAGTATAAGAGGGTTTAGTTCCACTTTACGGTTGTGGTAATGTGAGGGAATCGATCATCAAGAAAAAGAACGCTTGGTCTTGTCGCAGTCCACCTTCTTGTGTCTTGTCACGGTGAAGGATATACCTTGGGAAAGGTCATTTAGAATAAATGAACCCCAATGTCCTGGCACAGTGTAAAGCCAGGTCTTCGTATGCCCATGCCATCTTGTTGTAGTCCATGATCTTGTTTCACATATTACTGGTTTGTTTTAGGGCCCCTTCCCACCTCCACATGCTGATGTGTTGTGGTAACCCTTGTTGTGCATTAAGTGTGTTGCAATAAAGCATCCATTTCATTTTTAATCAGCTGACGACACACTACAAAGCAGGAAATACCTGGCCTGCAGCATTTTATTTGCAACGCACTGGTATATGTATTGTAATGTGCTGCAATGCAGGTCTGTCAGCCTCTGCTATATGCATTGTGAATGGCATTTTACTGCACATTAACACAATGGATAGGTGTAAAGAGGGCTTATAGAACAATAGCAGTGGCTTGAAAGGAGAGCTAAGAAAATGAAACGCACTGTAGACAGTTCCAGTACTATATTTCCACTTTAAGGGCCATGTTGGCACAACCCTGAGAGCTTAGCCAGCACTGGAATCACCATCTGACTCCTGTTTGAATGCTTATCCTTTGCTACAGAATTATTTGTTCCTTTCTATGTAAAATATCTTTGTTCTCAGGCATGAGAAAGCAGAAGGACATTGTGTTTCCGACCTCAACAATATGTATTACAACCTAGCCACACACTTGAGTATTTTTTTTTTTTTTATATCTTCATTTCAATTAATTTCACTTCAAAGAGTATTTTTAATTGATTTTCAACCGGACTATTTATTAATATGATTTACTAATACCAGGAAAGGTTGTGACGCGCTGTGGTGATACTACAAATCCCATCCTGCCTATGCCTCTTAGGAGTCATGCCTGTGATTGTCAGGGTCTTGCAATGTCTCATGGGACTTGTAGTTTCACCACAGCTGGAGGGACAAGGTTGCCTACCCCTGGGGTAGGGGGGGGGGGGGCGGGGGTCACACACACACACACACACCGCCCTGGCTGTGCCATGATTAGTTACAGCACAAGCCAATCAGTGGGTGCCGGTAAATAATTGATCGGCTCCATCAAACGAAACATTTAATCTGTGACCATGTGATTGCCATTTAAAGGAGCGCAGTGCTGAACAGCAAAGAGTGCTCTAGTCATGAAGGTGGTAAAATCATCCAGTGGTCAAGTAGTTAAAGGGGTTTTAAAGATTTTTTTTTTAAAAATAACAAACATGTTATACTTGCCTCCACTGTGCAGTTGGTTTTGCACAGAGGGGCCCTGAACGGCATCTTCTGGGGACCCTCGCCGGCTGTCTTGGCTTCTCCCCGCAAGAACTCGCCACCTTCATGCGAGCGAACTCGCATGGTGATGAGTTATTGCGGGCACGTTCCCGTGATACAGCCAGCGGCTATTGCCGCTCACTATCACTCTGCGTCATTGGATGTGATTGACGGCAGCGTGAGCCTATGGCTGCGCTGCTTTCAGTCCATCCAGTGTAGCCAATCAACGGCCAGGCAGAGAAAAGAGCAGGATGTCGGGGGCGAGCGTAGGACTTTCGAGGGCTCAGGTAAGTAAAACGGGGGCTCGGTATTGTCAGATGTTTTTTCACCTTAATGCATAGGATGCATTAAGGTGAAAAAACGTTTTCCTTTACAACCCCTTTAAAGAAGGAGCTCACAGATAGTTAAAAGTGAAGAGAAACCCATTCGCTGGAGATCCTGCAGAACCCTCACCCCTCTGGGAGTGTCAGATTCAAGGTCTCCTGCTGCTCTCAATGGTTTAATCCACTACTTTCAGTAGCGTTTTAGGCATTGGTAGGAAGAACCACAGCTCATAGTGGGAGAACAGGAACCTGTTTGGATTCTGTAGGATCATCAGCTGGTGCTTTCTCTTCACTTGGCATGGGCAGCAGAAGAGGGATTTCATGGTTTCTTTGCAGGAGCAGCTTTATTTTCAAGATTGACTTTAGTGACAAAGTTGCTTTAAAGCGTAACTGCAAGGATTTAAACACATTTTTGTTATTCTGAAGAAATCTGTGTGTGTTTTGTCTTTATTCATGTGAGAAAGTGAATCTAATAGGAGGGGTTTCATAATTATCATTTAGCTGTGTACCTGCAGAGCACGAATGATGAAAGCTGCTGGGCCTGCATCCCTATTAGACGTGTTTCTATTGGGAGTATCTCACCAAAGATGACATTTTTGTTCCAGGGGATGCCTGAAATCTGACTTGCATCTTAGTGCAGACTTCTGGGAAAATCAAATGAGCCAATCACACATGCAGGAAATGATGTTTCTGGGGCGGCGTTCTGTACGCATTCTGTGCGCAGAACAACTCCAGGTAGCTGCATTGCATTTTCTGAAAATTACAGCGGCTGCATATGGAAAAGGAAAAGTCATTTTTAATCAATTACAATATGACTCGTGTTGCAATTGTATACGCTATATTATTTCCCCCCCACGAAAGTAGAGTTGACTTTTTAAGTACGACAGGAAATCTGCAAAAAAAAAAAAGAAATGCAATGATTTTAGTTGGTGCTTGAGTTTTGCATTATAGCAATATTTAAACAATGCCTGCATGTTAGGGAATCAAGAGTATACTTGGGAGGAATCAATGTGCACCTTATTCAAGAGTTTGATATGCTGGTTCAGCACTTTTTTAATGTTTTTTTTTTTATACATTTTTTTTTGTATGTGACAAATACTTTCTGATACTTTTAAACTTTACAATTTTTAATCATTGTTTAACAATCTGTGACTTCAAAGCCCCACCCAGAGGGGAAACATGTACTCTCATCTAATAGAGGGATGTTGGTCATTCATTAGCAGATAAGTTACCTCCAATGTTTTTATATTATTCAGGTGTATGGCATTAATAGGAGAGTAAAAGGACAAAAAGTATGAAAATCTGAATATTTTATTGTAAGAATCATTAATATAAAATATTTTGCAGGAATATGCAGACATACATTCAATTTATCATGGCACAAAAAAAATTGCGTTCCTTTAAGATCTGATGTTTATATTCAGCTTGCTTACACAATTATGCTTCATATCAGATTTCATGCAATTTTACCCTGTGAAAAGGGTAAAAACAGACGATCTCACATGCATTTGTAGGCCAAGATTTGCAGCATTATGATTCGCATAATTCACTGGTAGCATTGTGGGGTGGGGGAGGGAGAAGAGGCAAGGCATACCAAATATGGCGTATTCATACTGGGTACTCTAGCAGGCACATATGGGGGGGGGGTGTTTATGTACACACTACATATCTCTTACATCACAGTCTCCTCAGCTGACCACGACCAGTATGATGGGATATGATTATACATTCACAAAATTTTAATAACTGAACCAAAACAGATGACACATCTGCCGCTAAGAATCGCACAAATATTTCCACATGGTCCTAATGTAAAATATAGGTTGCTAGCTGCAGTGAGTACATAGTGAATGTGTTGCATGCTTGCTGTAGAGTATAAGTTGCTCAGTATCACAAGGGGAGTATCAAATCGCCAATTTTTTATTAAATTTCATGATGCGAAGTGGCTTACCAGAACCTGCAAGCTTTAAACAAGTAAGGGCTCATTTACATCAGCGCTGATGCAAGCCTCATCTGCCTCATACAGAATTTTTGTGTAAAGCTCCTTTCACACAGGCGATCCGATCCATACCGCCTGTCCGTTTTTCAGGCAGACCTGATCGGACCCTCCAGTCTCTTCTATGGTGCAGTAGATGTCAGCGGACACATGTCTGCTAAAACCCCACCGCTCAGATCTGATCCGATCCTGTCTGCCAAAAACAACCAGATGGGGGACCTAGTCCCCATCCATCTGGCGGATTGGTTTGAAACGGACAGGCGGTCCATTTCCCTCCGATTGCCCTATGTCAGTGTCCACTCTGTATAGCGGAATGGACACGGACCTGCCATCTGCCTGCTCAGGGGGGAGAGTAAGCCGATCCCGCTTCACGGAGGCGCCCGTGGGAAAGCAGTCTAATTATGCAGTTATTTAAATGTCACATAATCCTGTTAAATACTGGAGCTGCATCACCATTGCATGCAGGTTTACAACTATGCAGTTGGGCTGATATACTAAAGGCGAATAAACGATGCACTTTACAAGTACAGTTGCGCTCATCTTCCCCAGAGCTTAGTGAATGCTGTGAAGCTTCACTTTGTCCAGAGTACTCAATCAAGTGCAAGGAACATAATAAATAAAAAAAACGCATTTTGCTTGCACATGATTAGATGATGGGAATAAAAACAGCTTTCACTAAGCTCTGGGGAAAATGAATGCAACTGCACTTACAAAGTGAACAGTCTATTTGCATTTAGTAAATCAACCCTTATGATTTCTAATTCCCTCTAAAAAATAGACAGTACAACATGGTAAATATACCTAAACGAGATAACATTTTCAAAATGTATTTGTGGCATTTCTGAAATTGTATTGTTGTATGAATAGCGGATTTAAAGGGTAACTGGCCAGACTCTCAAAAGTTCAGTAACTCTGGCCTTTAGTGGTATAATCACTGGCGATGTCACCAGACATTGCACTTTTCGCATCACTCTGAAATGATCATACACGTGTTACGCTATCCTCCTCTTCAGGTAATAGTAGCGATCTAGGTCACAACATACAATCTGCAAATATTTCATATACTTGGCAATCCTCAGTTATAGGTAATAATATTAACCTACTTGTATACAAAAACAAACAGCATACGTAGCCCAGTTGAACTAAGAAAACACATTCATATGGTAGGATGATAGTTTGGGGTGGTACCTTCCATAAGTTCCTTGCGTACATATTTTTGAATTTTCTCTCCTTTGAATACACTTGTGAATCACCTTACCCCTTCGGCAATCCCCAGGTAGGGGGGGGGGGGTGTCTTCACAACCAGATATTCTACGGGGCTTTACGATTTAATTCTTTTTATATACATATGCTAATTATAAATTGAAGATTACTAGATATGTACAGATTATATGTAGTAACCTAGATTGCCTTGATCTCCTGGTGAATCAGATGGGGAAATGTGCTGAGCATACAACCACCTACTCTGTGCATGCATATGATGGACTCTGATAATGAGCAATATACAATTGTAAACTCAATGGGTATGGGTATGGTATGTCTTGTATCTAGAGATGGCTGTCTGAGAGGCTAAATGTAATATACTTCAGAACTATGGTCATTGGGAGACTACATTTTGGAGATAACCTACAATGGTAATGGTTTTAAATGGTTTCTAAAAAATGTTTTTCGGTGTATGGGATACTATACAATGATATGATTTTAACACAGGGTCTTTTGACTACTTTTATGGCACCTCAAAAAAAATGTATATATTTTTGGATGTTTGAATCAGGGGTGCCTTGGTCACCCCTCCTACCACAAATGTAATCCTATGCATGCAAAACACAATCTCGGGTACACACTATTTCAGAAATTCTATTTAAAATTTGTTTTTTTTAATGGGGGATATTCATGCATATAGCCAAGATTGTTAAAAGCAATGTATAGACGAAAATGAATACAAACTGGTTTAATTACCAAGGGTAAAATGTTCTGGTCAGAAATGAGCCATTTTGCTCATTATGTATTTTTACTTTGTTCACAGAGCTTTCCTCAACCATTACTCACTGAATCCAAATTCTACTACATTTGCTGCCACAAAGATATATGCAGAATTCCAGAGAAGACAATGCAATCTACTTTTACAAGTGAGTTACACAAAGGGCAAGGAATGGATTTAGAATCGGACTACAACCTGTTCATTAAAAAAAAATCATATATATATATATATATATTTTTTTTTTTATTAGTAGAAGCCAGGTAAAAAAAAGTAACAAAGGTTTTTCCAGGTACTCTATGCTCACTTGGCAACATCCGCATGTATTAAGTGCCGGTTCACACGGGGACAGCTTCAAAGTCGTTCGACTCTGAAGCTGCCCCGTACAGTGCGGCTTGCAAAATGACTTCTGTATAGAAGTCAATGCAAGGTGCCCCAAAGTAGTAGAGGAACCTTTTTCTATGTCGGAGTGACTTGAGTTGCTCCTATTAGAACGTTTCCATTGCAATGCATGGAGCGTGAATTTTCAGGTGGCTCAGTCGTCTGACAGGTCGCCCCTGTGTGAACTGGCACTTACTGTGAGATAAAAAGTTACATTTGTAGCAAATTTATCAAATTAGGCAGGGCAGAACTATTTAGTCAGTTTAATCATATGCTTTGAGTTTAACACACCTATATATACACACAATTGACTGCAAAACTCTACCCTAAAATGAACACTTGGGACCTTGTATGAAATGCCTGTCTTATATCAATAGCCTCTCTATTTTCTTCCTTGCAAGCATTCAAATTCATCCTTTTCTAATGCAGAGGCAGACTGAAAAATGTAAGCGACGGTGACTTGTTGTAAGGAGGGAAATGTACTACTGACCGACATCATATATCAGGCCTTTTATCATTTATCTTTTCACTTTTATGGACAACCTGAACACCTAGCTTAGCAGTACAGTAAACCGCATTGGCATTATCAGTGCTAAAGTCATACCTAAGCTGTCAGTATATGGATCAATATACTTTATTGTATCTTACATTTCAGACAGCAAGAGTACTAAAAAGTCTGAGACTTGCATTTCATGAAATCCTTGCTGATAGGTCTGTTCCATTTTGTAAAGCTGCATGAAAAACATATTAAGGCAGTGCAAGTTAAAGTTGTATGCTTAGTTCTATTCTCCAGAAGATATATGATTTCAAGTTGAGTTTTGACTGACATTTGGAAAACCTATTTAACCACTTGCCACCGAGGCCAATTCTGACATTCCTACATGTAAAAATCCTATATATTTTTTTGCTAGAAAATTACATACAGTAGAACCCCCAAACATATGTTTTTTAGCAAAGACCCTAGAGAATACAATGGCAGTCGTTGCAACTTTTTATCTCACATGGTATTTGCGCAGCAATTTTTCGAACGTATTTTTTTTAGGGGGAAAAAAACAGTTTTGTGTGTAAAAAACAAAACGTAAAGTTGGCACAATTTTTCATAATGTAAAAGATGAAGTTACGCCAAGTAAACAGATACCCAACCTGTCACGCTTCAAAATTGCACACGCTCGTGGAATAGTGCCAAACTTCGGTACTTAAAAATCCCTATAGGCGACGCTTTAAATTTATTTTACTGGTTACACATTTTGAGTTAGAGGTGGTCTAGGGCTTAAATGATTGCTCTCGGTCTAACGTGTACGGCGATACCTCACGTGTGGTTTAAACACCGTTTTCAGATGTGGGCGGGACTTGCGTATGTGTTTTGCTTCTGTGTGCGAGCACACAGACGGGCGCTTTAAATTATTATTATTTTTTTTATTGTTAGTTCTACTTTTTTCTTTTTGTTTGACACTTTCTTTTTTTGATCACTTTTATTCCTATTACAAGGAATGTAAACATCCCTTGTAATAGGAATATGGCATGATCGGTCCCTCTTTACAGTGAGGGTGGCGGGGACGTCCCCTCCCGCAAGAACGATCAAGCGGTTGAAAAGCCGCTATGATCGTTCTTATGGCGTAGGGAATCATTGGCTGAAAAAGCCGATATCTGAATGATGCCTGTATCATTCAGATATACCCGCACAAAGTCAAGGATATATATGACGGCCGGTGGGATGGAAGTGGTTAAAAACGTAACAAGTACAGTATATAAAAACATATAACCTGTAATATGTCTGGGAAAGTTGTGACGTAAAGAGACAATCACCGAAAGCATGACTTCCACCCATATGGTACTTACAGGGGTTGTAAACCCTTGTGTGTTTTCACCCTAATGCATTCTATGCATTAAAGGTGAAAAACCTCATGTGAAACAGCAGCCCCCCTTTTACTTGCCTGAACCCGGCCTTTCCAGCGACGGGGACGAGCACACCAGCTCCAGCCGGTGTCTCGGGTTCTGATTGGATAGATTAATAGCAGCGCAGCCATTGGCTCCCGCTGCTGTCAATCAAATGATGCGAGGCCGAGTCCTGCTGTCTGTGTCAATAGACGCAGCAGCAGGACACAGGAGTGCCCCAAGGGAGGGTGGCTCTCCAATGGGGCACTCTAGAAGAGGAGGAGGAGCCAGGAGTGACGCTGGGGGACCCCAAAAGAGGAGGATCAGGGGCCACTCTTTGCAAAACCAATTGCACAGAGGAAGTATGGCATTTTTTTTTTTTTTTAGGGCATAAGCCATCGCAAGCTTCCCTTTCATCACTTTACAGTGTTTTGGAACTTTATTGCAATTGTTCTAAAGGGGAAAAAAATGTGTTGAAATTCCTTCAAAGCTAACAATGTGATAATTTATTGCATATTTTATTTATGATGTTCTGTGGCTTACATGGGTTTCTTCCCGCAACACTTTAGTAAATTGGTCAGATTCTTCCATAGCTGGCCCTTGCTTAAATATGACTGTGGTAAAGATGATGTGTAATATGTTGGGAGCAGGGACAGCTGTAAATAGTTCAAACTTCTGTTAATTGCCTTGGAATGGCAGTTTGCTATGATTCTTGGAAAACACTATGCATGATAGGTCAAAAAGGAGCATACTTTCTTAACGTTAATCTTATTAACCTTTTTAATGACAAAATGCAAATATGCTTGCACATTAAGGACTGTATGCTACATGTAAACAGGCAATATTTTTAGCATTTAACATTTAAAATCTTACCACAACTAAAGATTTATAAGCCAATGTAATGGAGGACAATCAACATTTTCCCCAATATTGAAAGAAGAAAAAAAATTACATTTAACAAAGAAATAGACACATGTGTAATAGGTTCCTTTCTGTCACATTTTCAACCTTAAAGTATAACTAAAGACAAAACTTTTTATTTCGTTTTGAACAGAATGGAACTTGATTAGGACCCCTGTCAGTTTTTACTGCTGCCTGTGCCCCCATTAAGGAGATTTCATCCTCCTGTAATTGTCCTGTTTATCATTATCATTGAAAGTTGAAGTAAAAGAAAAATCCCAAATTTTGGGTTGTCCCCAGAAAAGTAACAGAGGGCAAATCTTCCAATGGGGAAACTAGTTCTGATGGTCTGGGGGTCCCCAAAGAGTTCCCTTAATGTGCAGGGATTTCCTCTCGCATTCCCTTTTGGCTATGGGGACAGGAAGTGAAGGTAAATCTTCCCAATGGGGCAAAAAATAAACCAACGGGGCCTATAACCCTCCCTTACTTATCCAAAATAAAAAAGGTTTTGCCTATAGTTTTACATTAAATGTCGCTCTTAAAAAGTTGTAGTCTTAATCACAAACCTATTTATCTAAAATCTAGTGTAGAAGCTATCCATTTTAAGACCTTTCAGTTAAAACAAGCAAAACATGAAACACATGAAATAGAAAGAAGACAATATGGGAAAACAATACATTGTTTAACGTATTTTACAAATATTAATATCTGGAATGGTTTTGATGGAATAATTACACACTTAGAGTAATTGAGAACACATGTAAACATCATTGTGCGTTAAACACGCTGGAAATTAGTGGCGTCTTATGATCACATTTAAAACACTTGCAACCTATACCCTCAAATAAATAGTTTGATTTGACACCCTATATAAAAATATAGCTTTTTAATAAATAGTTTATATTTTCAGTCAATAACTGTGCAATCCACTGAGAGTTTATGATGGACTTAGTACACAGACTATCATGGAAGGTTGGCCTACTGGGTTGCAAGATGTGTTTGTGCCAAAACACTATATGACAGAAGAAAAAAGATCATAAAAGAACATATTTAAAAATATTAGCCACAGGAAGATTTAAAAAATGCAGTGGCAGCACGTAATGGCAAATATATGCAGTGGTTGGGGAAAAAATAAAGAAAAAATGCAGTAAAATGTAGAAGCTAAAAAATAGAAATGTGTAGGAAATATATGCATACTGTAAATATATTGGAAAATAAGCCTGTTGTAGATTTAAAAATGTTTTAAACAGATCTAAAATCTGAGTTCTTAAAAAAATGGATAAAAAGAGAAATGTGGAAAAGCTATGCCATGTAAAGAAAAAGTAATTAGTACTGAATTTTATGTAGTTAAAATGTTGACAAAAAAAAAAAAATGTAATGACGAGGAATGTTCAACATTTTGCATAAAGGAAGGTTATTATGTACAGCACATGCACCAGAGATTTTGGCAGGAAATACTGGGGAAAATAGCAGCACTGCCTTAATGACCAGAAGTCTTTGCAACCAGAAAAATATTCCAATTTGGTTTGTGGTGTTTCCGGGTCTCTCTCTCGTGTAGAAATGCTGGCTTTGTATTCTAGGTCTCTCTCGTGTTCTTTGTGATACTGGCTGAAAGTTAAACATTTTTCTCCTTTCTGTGAGTTTTTTTTGTTCTGAACACTGCACACAAAAAGTGAATTATAAAGGTCTTTTTACACTTCCAGTGTACAGTTTGTAAGCGGTTAGTGGCTGGACTTGCACAGTGTAATGAATGTCAATGTTTAAGGTCTCAAGAAGACAAATAAGGGCTTAGTTTGTATTCTTCGATCCTCACTGGAGAAAAGTAACCATTCTCCATGTATTTGTAGGAAGTTAGCTTTGGTAATTGAAACTCCAGCTTCTGAAAAACAAGAATCAAGAATATTTACTATTTTTAGGATTTTATTTAACAGGAAACAATTGCAAGCATCTTCTCTGTCGCAACAATATTAATATGATCACACAGAGCAAGCTGTTAGTTTGCAGAGGATAAACATTTGAATTTGCAGTGTTGTCACATCTTCCACTCAGGTGCACTGTACATGTGAAGGCTCACTAGAAACTGGTTTCAAAGTCATTCAGTGAACAAACCTTCCTTTTCATAAACTCTGCACTGCTTACGCAACTAGAACGTAGTTAATTTTTGAACGTGGCTAAAAGCATATATGTTACACATGCATTACATACTGACGCCAGAGTCAAAAGCAATACGCAGAATACCAATGCACAAGATTACACCACCACCATCTATGGTGCTCCAATTTGCTGTCAGAGCCAGTTGGAAAATATTAAACATACAAATTTACTCATGGTTGTTCATGTGAAAATAGGATTTTTTACTCACCGTAAAATCCTTTTCTCTGAGTCCATGGACCGACACAGCTTCTCTATTGACAAAGTGGGTATTATCCGTTAATTAGGAGTGACTAGGCAGAAAAACTTGTAAAAAGTGTTGCATCACACCTTCTACAGTACCGCCCAGGGGGCGGACCCTCTGGGTATACCCTCTCAGTCTGCATCTTCGCAGATCAGTTCGTCAAAAAGCAGTACAAACTTAAAAGGAGGGGTGGGTGCTGTGTCGGTCCATGGACTCAGAGAAAAGGATTTTACGGTGAGTAAAAAATCCTATTTACTCTTTCGTCCATGGACCGACACAGCTTCTCTATTGACAAAGTGGGACGTCCCAAAGCAGTGTCAGAGAAAAAACGAGGGGTGGTAACAGCATAAAAATAAACTTCACCCCAAACACAAAACAGCACTCCTCCAACGGAGGAGTTGCAACTCTGAACAGCCGCTTGCAAAACCTTGCGGCCAAAAGAGGCATCCGAAGATGCACCTACATCAATTTTGTAGAATTTTGTGAAAGTGTGAGCGGACGACCAAGTCGCCGCTTTACATAATTGGGAAACAGACGCTTGATGTCGGAAAGCCCAAGAGGCACCTATTGCCCTGGTCGAATGCGCCGTGACAGGAAAGGGGGGCGCCTGACCCTTTAAGGCGTAAGCCTGGATTACTATCTGTCGGATCCACCTAGAGATGGTGGCCGATGAGACTGCTTGGCCCTTCTTGGGACCAGCCACCGAAACAAACAGTGAGTCTGACTTCCGGAACAGGGAAGTAGCAGATAGGTATACTCTCAAAGCTCGGACAACGTCCAAGGAATGCAACGCCGACTCCTTAGGATTCGACGGCTGAGGACACAAGGATGGAAGTACAATGTCTTCGTTGAGATGAAAAGCCGAAACGACTTTCGGAAGAAAGGAAGGCTGCGGCCGCAGCACCACCTTATCCTTGTGGAAAATCAAATAGGGAGCCTTGCAGGACAAGGCTGCCAGCTCAGAGACTCGTCTAACTGACGTAACAGCCACCAAAAAGACCACTTTCTGAGAAAGTGTCAACAGGGGAATATCTCTAATATTCTCAAACGGTGCCTTCTGAAGCACCGAGAGGACCAGGTTCAAGTCCCACGGAGGTAACGGGGGACGGACCGGAGGGGCCACCTGTCGGACCCCCTGCACAAATGTACTCACGAGAGAGTGAGTCGCCAGGGGTCGCTGAAAAAAGACAGCCAGGGCAGATATCTGTCCCTTAAATCGTACTTAGGAAAAGCCCTTGGTCCACCCCATGCTGTAAAAACAGCAGGATTCTGGAAACCAAATAGGTACGCGGATGCCATTTCATTTCCTCACACCTGGAGATGTAGGCCCTCCAAGTGCGGTGATAGACCTTCCTAGAGGACGGTTTTCGAGCACTTCTCATAGTAGAGATTACAGAGTCTGACAGGCCCCGGTCTCTCAGTACCTGGTTCTCAACAGCCATGCCGTTAAAGCCAATGACTGTAAAGCAGGATGGAATATGGGACCTTGCGATATCAGGTCCTTCCGTAGTGGTAGGCGCCAGGGGACGTCTGCTACCAGACGTACTAGATCTTCGTACCAAGGACGCTGAGGCCAATCTGGAGCGATTAGGATCATTGGAATTCCCTCTGCCTCCACTCTGCGGAGCAGAAGAGGAAGAAGCCTTAAGGAAGGGAAGGCATAGATTAGCCGATACTGACCCCACGATGCTACCAACGCGTCCATTGCGTCTGCCCATGGGTCTCTTGACCGGGCCACAAATCTCAATACCTTCTGGCTTCCCGACTCAATCGGAAGATCTACGTCTGGTGTGCCCCATCTTTGGCAGAGGAGTTGGAACACCTCCGGGTGTAAGGACCATTCTCCCTGGTCCAGCATCTGGCGGCTCAGGTAGTCCGCCTGCCAGTTTTCCACACCCGGAATGTACACGGCCGACAGTGCCGGTACGCTCCTCTCTGCCCACTTCACGATGCGAGCGATCTCCGATGCTGCAGCTGAGCTTCTTGTTCCTCCTAGATGATTGACATATGCCACTGCTGTGGCGTTGTCTGACTGGATCCTGACTGGACGCCCTTGCAGTCGCTGAGACCATTTGAAGAGGCACAGCTTGATCGCCCGGATCTCCAGGACATTGATCGGCAGGAGGGCTTCCTCTGGGGTCCAGCGACCCTGCGCCGACTGGACACCCCAGACTCCCCCCCCAACCTGTAAGGCTGGCGTCCGTCGTGATCACTATCCAGTAAACCGGAAGAAATGACTTCCCGGCCATTACAGCCGGTGCTGTCAGCCACCATACCAGGGATCTCCTGACTAGGTGGCTCACTCGGATTTGATAATCCAGAGATGAAGGGCATCTGTTCCATCTGGACAGAACTTCCTTCTGTAACACTCGAGTGTGGTATTGAACATATGGTACCGCCTCGAAGGAGGCTACCATGAGGCCCAACACTCGCATGCAAAAACGGAGTGACGACCAATTCCTGGAAGTCAGCTGCCATACTGCAGCCCGGAGGGTCTGCAACTTCTCCACAGGGAGGAATACCTTTGCCTCTGAGGAATCCAGAATCAACCCCAGGTACACTAGGCGTTGAGTCGGCACCAATACTGACTTTTGCGTGTTTAGTATCCAACCACAGTCTCGAAGAGTCTGACAGGTAATGGACACGCTTACCTCTAATTCTGAGCTTGAAGGGGCCTTCAGCAGAAGGTCGTATAAGTAGCCTGTGATAGCGATACCCCACTGTCTTAGAAGTGCCAGAATCGGAGCAAGCACCTTGGTGAACGTCCTGGGTGCTGAGGCAAGGCCACAAACTAGTAGTGGTCCTTCCCGATAGCAAATCGCAGAAACCTCTGGTGTCTGGAGTATATGGGGACATGCAGGTATGCGTCCTTGATGTCCAAGGAGGCCAGAAAGTCCCCCGGATGGAGAGCCGTGACTACAGATCGAACCGACTCCATCCGAAAACATTGTACCTTCACAAAGCAATTGAGGGCTCTGAGATCCAAGCTTGGACGAACCCCCTCCTTCTTCGGCACAATGAACAGATTTGAGTAAAAACCCCGTTCCAGTTCTGGAACTGGAATAACTACCCCGCGTTCCAGTAGACCCTGGACCGCCCCATACAGGGCCTCCCGACGGGTCGGTAGTAGCTGGAGATTGGAGGTGTTGAATCTGTCCGGTGGACAAGAGAGAAACTATCTTGTAGCCTGAGGAGACTACTTCGCAAACCCACCTGTCGGAGATTAGTGCTGTCCACTGAGTCGCGAATTTGCGAAGACGTCTCCCCACCCGAGAGCTGGGTGGGGGTGGACCTTCATGCGGACGCAAATTTGTCCGCAGGCTTATTGGGTATGCGGGACCAGGGACGCTTTTGTCCTTGGGCAGGCGCTTTATCGGCCTGGGGTCTTTTCCCTGTCGCCCTAGGGGGACGAAAAAAACACTTGTGTGCAGTAAAGGAGGGCCCTTGCCGTGGCCCCTTACCCTTGCTAATTTGGGGAAGCAAAGTGCTTTTACTTCCTGTGGCATCCTTGATGATGTCATCCAGAGAAGCCCCAAAAAGTCTGTCGCCCTTAAAAGGCAGATCCAACAGGGCTTTTATATATATATATATATCTTTTTTTCCCCGGACCAATGGGCCCGAAGGGAGCCATGTCCTACTCCTTGCTTGACAGAAAAAAACTGATCTGCGAAGATGCAGACTGAGAGGGTATACCCAGAGGGTCCGCCCCCTGGGCGGTACTGTAGAAGGTGTGATGCAACACTTTTTACAAGTTTTTCTGCCTAGTCACTCCTAATTAACGGATAATACCCACTTTGTCAATAGAGAAGCTGTGTCGGTCCATGGACGAAAGAGTAAGTTAACTTTTACATTTTGTTTCTTTGCATCCTGAAATGAGGGCAGAGACAGATTTTGTTTTATCCAGCTGTATTTACTCAGTACAAATAACATCCAAGTGAAAGATAGAACACCAACATGTTAAAAAAAAAACGAATCGCTGAGTTGGAAAAAGGATCACCCCCTTGTGTCCAGTATTTTGTTGAACCCCCCCCTTTTTTTTAAATTTATTGCAGCCTTTACTCTGTTGGGATATGGCTCTACTAACTTTGCACATATAGACTTTGAAATATTTGCAGACTCTTCTTTGCAGTACTGATCAAGTTCAGTTAAATTTGATGGTGACCGTTTGTGGACTTCAGTCTTCAAGTCATTCCACAGATTTTCAGTGGGGTTTAAGTATGGGCTCTGACTAGGCCATGCAAGAACATTCACCTTTTTCTCCTTCAACCGCTGTGTTTGCTGCGTGCCTTGGGTCATTGTCATGTTGGAAGGTAAAACTTTGTCCCATTGACAACTTTCTGGCAGAGGACAGCAGATTTTCCTCAAGAATGTGACAGTATTTTGCCCCATCCATTTTTCTTTCTAACAAGTGCTCCAGTCCCTGTTGCAGAGAAACACCCCCGTAACAGGATATTACCACCTCCATGTTTTACTGTAGGAATAGTGTTATTTGGATTGTAAGCTGTATTAGATTTCCGCCAGACATATTGTTTGGTGTTGAGGCCAAATAATTTAATTTTAGTCTCATCTGACCATAGCCCCTTTTTTCCCATGTGTCCTCAGAATCTTCAAGGTGTGTTTAAGCAAAGCTCAGTCGTGACTGCAACACACATCGATCATACCCAAATTATACAGTCATGGCACTGGTATCAATAATACTCTACGTGTTTCACGAGACCATGTTCACTTCTTCAGGGGCGGATGCATGAATGCTCTATCTGCAATATAGGTGATGAGATCAATGAATGAATGTTATTAATGGATGAGGGGGCAGCCAGTGGGATGATTCGTCAGAGTGGTCTAACTCAAAAGGCCTCATACTCACCAAAGGGTTAGGCTAGATCGCCAATCGCTGAGTGTCCAAAAATTCAAAAATATGGAACGCTTCACGAATTTGTACGTCATCCTTGTGCAGGGGCCATGCTAATCTTCTCTGTATCGTTCCAGTTTTAGTATATGTGCTGCTTGCGCAAGGATGACACGCAAATTTGTGAAGCGTCCCTGAAGAAAAGAGCACGGTCTTGTGAAACGTGTAGGGTATTGATACCTGTACCACGACTGCATAATTCGGGTATGATTGATATCTGTATACGACTGTACATATCCTTGCAAAATGTATGTACATTATTACTCTCTCATTGTGTATGTATATCCATCAGTCTGGCAACTCGCAATCATTGTTGCGGTCTGACATTTTGTAATAAATTTACTTTCTTTTACTCTTGTTATGAATATTGGTTAACCTTCACCAAAGTTCCAGGGCGAACTCCTTGTCTTTTTATGTATTATATTAGGGATGGAGGTGCGATAGGGGGGACACCCAGACCTTTAGCTTTTTCTTTCTCGTACATCACGGGACACAGAGCGACAGTCATTACTAATGGGTTATATAGATACCTTCAGGTGCTGGCACTGGCAACTTCCAAAACCGGAAGTACCCTCCCCTATATAAGCCCCTCCCATCCGGGAGCACCTCAGTTTTTTGCCAGTGTCTAAGGTGTTGGCCAAGAAGTAACATGTGTTTTTCACTGAGCTTGCGTACAGGTTCTTTTGGGCCTCAGTAAGCTATTCCGGATCCGACCAAAAAAGCTTCATAGCTAAACGGTCGGTACCCGGGCCTTGCAAGAGAAGAGCAAGGTTTTGCCTGTAATGCCGCTCTTAGGAGGGCTGGACCCTGGGATCCAGAGCTCTGGTCATACCCACGACCAAGATGTTTTCTGTGCAGGGTGCTATACAGGTCCAGGGGAGTGGAATCCTTGGGAACCCGGTCCCTGAAGGTTTGATTACAATGCCTGCCGTGATAGGTGAAGTTTGGGCTTCTGTGGGCCAAACAGAGTCCTGTGGCGAGGAAAAGGTAAGTGGGGGCCCTCGGGAACTTGGTTCTATTGAGGGATCCCCAAGCCTATTTTGTCTTTCTGCCTGTTACCTAAGATATTCCCGCTAATATTCTGTGTATGCCTGTTACTACTGAGAAAATGTAAAAATTTTAATAGTAGGCAAGAAAAAAAAAAAAATGTTAGACTGCGGTACCTGTGTTAGACACTAGAGGCCGCTATGGTTCTTTTTCTTGTAATGTGGATTTTTTTCTTCCAGAATCAAATCCAGGCAGTTGGTATGTTCTCTGCTGGGAAGCTGTCTTTTCTGCCCTGTTGCTGCGCTCATCCATCCCCGGGCCCTGCGGCAAAGGGACCCTGGCTCCCATCTAGCTCCTTATTGTTTTCTAAAAAGGCGCCGAAGGCGCACGTGCCCGCGCGCGTGCACGCGCCTCTATATATAGAGGCGATCTGGGAAAAGGGGCGGAGCGGGTGGATGACGCTCAGGTGTCGCCGCGGCGCTACTGCGCATGTGCGGGCATCCAGCGTGTTTTAAAGCACATTATAGCTGGCTATTGAAGTGCACAGACAGAGCTAGCAACAGTATAAAGGCACACAGAGGCGGTTGATGCAGGCATCCCCTAGAAAGGCACTTTAGTAGACACCAACTGTGATATAGCAGCAATTGTGCTAGACTATTCTCAGTAAAAGTGGTGTATTACGGCTGGAATACCTCAGCTTTAGGCTTAGGAATATGCCGTCCAGAAGCTCCGGAACTGAATCTTCCAGGAAGCGAAGGGGGGTCTCATCGGGCTCTGAGGATCTTGGGCATGCTTCTGCTGCACCAGTCTCCCCTGAAGTTCAGAGGTAAGTGACCGTAGAGACCCCGCAGGGGTACTTGGTACTGTGGCTGTCCTCAGTTCACCTACTCCTGTGTATGTAACAGAGGAGGTTTTTTCCTCAGCTCTGGGAGGATTAGAGAGAGATTGTCAACATTGATCGCTGCCTCCCTGTCAGGGAAAGCACGCCCGATCTCCGTCTCCTCCTTCAGAGTGCCTGTTAGCAGAGCAACAGTCCCATACAGGGATCGACCTGCCTGAAGGGGATCAGGATGAGGTTGATTCTGTTATAGAGGAATCAACAGTGGGGGAACCTTTTCTCAGCATCTCAAGCTGAAAGATTATGGGTTCAGTCTCTGACTAACATGGTCCGATCAGCATTTAAAAATGCACCTTGCGGAACCATCAACCACTACTGTATCCTCGTTGGGGTCGCTAGAAGCCCCCAGACTGTCTGTTCTTTTCCACTTCACCCTTTACTGAAAGGGCTCATTTACCAGGATTGGGAACGTCCTGAGAAAATATTTATTCCCAAGAGATTTCCGGTGGTCTATCCCATGGAGGATAAGTTCATCAAAAAATGGAAGGTCCCTACAGTGGACGCAGCCATCTCTTGTATGTATAAATCACTGACATGTCCAGTGGATAATGTCCAAATGTTCAAGAACCCAATAGATAAAAGATTGGAGTCCTTATGAAAGTCTGCTTCTTTCTACAGCAAGCTTGGTGACACAACCAGCAGTGAGGTCTGCTAAGCAGTGAAGGATCAGTTGAAACAGGTCTTGAGGGACTTGACAGATCAGCAGGCCTTGCCCTAGCTGATCTACCTAGAGCCTTAGGCTTTGCGGTTGACGCCATAAAGGATTCAGTCCATCAGGCCTCCCGCCTTACGCTGTCTATAGTACATATGCGTAGGCTTCTATGGCTCAAAAACTGGTCTGCTGAAGCTCCCTGTAAAGAATGGCTGGTTAGCGTCCCATTTCATGGTGAACGCTTATTCAGGGAAAACCTGGACAAATATATCCAGAAAATTTCCAGCGGTAAAAATACGCTCTTGCCGGTTAAAAACAGAGTTAGAGGTCCCTCTTTAAGAGGCCTGCTTCTCCAGTCCCTGGGGCATCGGCTGTGTAACAGTTCCGACGGCCTCCTCGGTCAATTCCCGGGGGTAAAAAACAGGGACAATTGCAGGGTAATGAGAAACCCTGGGTCAGGGGAGGTACAAAACCTCCCCCAAAGTTAAATTCATTGAAGGGTTGCCCCCACTCAGTCGGGTGGGGGGAGGACTCCAGTTGTTCACAAGAGACCTGGCGGGACACGATCAAAACAGATAGGTGCTCTCCGCAGTATGTTTGGGATACAGTTTGGAGTTAAAAGACTCTCCTCCTTCCCATTTTTTAGGTCAAACGTGCCAAGTGATCCCCGGAAGAGAGAGTCCCTCCTGTTGGCACTAGAACAACTATTGCTCCAAGGAGTAATTATGGAGGTTCCCCTGGAAGAATGAGGGTTCGGGTTTTACTCAAACCTCTTTACAGTCCCGAAGCAAACGTGGACGGGAGGCCCATATTAATTCTAAAAGGGCTAAACAAATTCCTGTATATCAGGACTTTCCGATGGAGTCGATCCGATTGGTGGCCACTGCCCTACAAGGGGAGGATTGGTTAGCCGCGATCAACATCAAAGATGCTTATTTGCACATTCCCATCTTTCCAGTCCACCAAAAATTTCTACGCTTTGCAGTAGAAGGGTGCCATTTTCAGTTCAGAGCCTTACCCTTCGGTCTGGCCACAGCACCACTAGTGTTTACAAAAATTCTGGCCCTTTATTGGCCAATCTAAGAACACAAGGTGTAATGATAATGGCATATCTAGATGACTTGTTGCTGATAGACCACTCAGTGAAAAAACTAGACGTGGTCGTTCACAAGACAATCAAGTATCTGGAATCTCACGGTTGGATTATCAACCGAGACAAGTCAGCCCTAAAAACCAGTCAAAAGTCTGGAATACTTGGGGCTAAGGTTGGATTCAGGCCAGAGAAAAATATTCTTGCCTCGAGGAAAGGTGTTGTCTTTGAAAGATTTGATCCACTTAGTGGGTACAAAAAAGACAGCCGTCCATACGCCTGTGCATGAGGCTGCTGGGAAAAAATGGTGGCATCATTCGAAGCAGTACCCTACGGTCAATTCCATTCAAGGAATTTGCAAGGGGCCATACTGTCAGCCTGGAACAAAAAAGTTCAGGCCCTAGACTTACAATGTCCTTGTCCCCTTCCGTTCGCAAGAGCCTCCGTTGGTGGTTGGTTCCCCAGAATCTGGAAAAAGGGAAATCCTTCAGTCCGATTTCTTGGAAGGTGGTCACTACAGATGCCAGCCTTATAGGCTGGGGAGCAGTACTGGAGCAATGGTCTCTCCAGGGCAGATGGTCGGATGCAGAAAAGGCCCTGCCCATCAATCTCTTAGAGATACGAGCAGCCCGGTATGCCCTAGTAGCATGGACATCCAAACTCCAAGGGTCCCCTGTCAGAATTCAATCAGACAATGCCACAGCAGTGGCATATATCAATCATCAGGGGGGCACCAGGAGTCGTGCAGCCCAGAGGGAAGTAAATTACATCCTGAAATGGGCAGAAAGATATGTCCCAGCCATATCTGCGGTATTCATTCCAGAAGTGGAGAATTGGAAGGCAGACTTTCTAAGTCGCCAGCAATTATGCCCAGAGGAATGGTCCCTTCACCCCGAGGTTTTCTGGACAATATGTCAGCGGTGGGGAACATCGGATGTAGATCTTCTAGCATCCAGATTCAACGCAAAGGTGGACAGGTTTGTCTCTCGGACAAGGGATCCCCTAGCTTGCGGCTCGGATGCCCTAGTGTTCCCTTGGGATCAGTTCAAGCTGATATATGCATTCACACCGCCACAATGGTTACCTCGATTACTCCGCAGAATCAGGGTAGAAAAGAAACCAGTGATTCTGGTGGCTCCAGCGTGGCCCCGAAGAGCGTGGTACGCAGAGATTGTAAAATGTCAGTGGGGAGTCCTTGGACTCTCCCACGTCGTCCGGACCTTCTTTCGCAAGGACCGATATACCACCCTTCCTTACCAGCCCTAGGTTTGACGGCCTGGCTATTGAAGCCCACATTCTAAAAAAGAGAGGGCTCTCTAATCCTGTGGTATCTACCATGATCAATGCCAGGAAGCCGGTATCCAGGCAGATCTACTATAGAATCTGGAAGGCGTACATCGCGTGGTGTGAGGCCAAGAAATGGCATCCACATAAGTACGTAATAGGTAGGAGTCTGGACTTCCTACAGTGGGCTGTAGATAGGAAGCTTGCCTTGAGTACTATCAAAGGTCAGTTTTCGGCCTTGTCAATATTTTTTCAAAGGCCCTTGGCTTCGCATTCACTAGTCAAAGCCTTTAGATAAGGAGTGATGCGTATTAGTCCTCCGGTTAATATTCCCATATGTCCATGGGATCTAAACCTGGTTCTGTCGGTTCTACAGAAACAACCATTTGAACCATTACAGCATAGTTCCTTGGTGCTTCTCACCAGGAAATTGTTTTTTCTAGTAGCCATTTGTTCGGCTAAAAGAGTGTCGGAATTAGCAGCTATGTCCTGTAAAGAGCCATATCTGGTTATCCATAAGGACAGAGTAGTGTTACGTCCTCATCCAGCCTTTCTTCCTAAGGTGGTATCAAGGTTTTCATTTGAACCAAGATGTGGTTCTTCCTTCTTTTTTCCCCAAACCTAGTTCGGTAGAGGAAAAGTTATTGCATTCTTTGGATGTAGTAAGAGCAGTTAAAGCTTATCTAAAAGCCACTGCTTAGATTCGCAGAACGGATACTTTGTTTATTCTGCCGGAAGGCCCCAGAAAGGGTCAGGCAGCGTCAAAATCTACTTTAGCCAAGTGGATTCAACAGGTCATTATGCAAGCCTATGGCTTGAGAAGGAGACCGCCTCCGTTCAAAGTTAGAGCGCACTCCACGAGAGCAGTTGGAACTTCATGGGCAGTGCATCACCAGGCCTCCGTGGCTCAAATCTGTAAGGCCGCAACATGGTCTTCAGTACACACGTTTACTAGGTTCTACCAGGTGGACGTTAGAAGTCAGGAGGATGTCGCCTTTGGGCGCAGTGTGTTGCAGGCCGCAAAAGATCCTCATGTCTGATAGCGCTCAGCTTATGTATGGTGTATCCCCCCCCCCCCTCATTGGGCATTGCTTTAGGACATCCCATTAGTAATGACTGTCGCTCTGTGTCCCGTGATGTACGAGAAAGAAAATAGGATTTTTATAACAGCTTACCTGTAAAATCCTTTTCTTGGAGTACATCACGGGACACAGAGCTCCCACCCCTCTTTTGGGGACACTTATTGCTTTGCTACAAAACTGAGGTGCTCCCGGATGGGAGGGGCTTATATAGGGGAGGGTACTTCCAGTTTTGGAAGTTGCCAGTGCCAGCACCTGAAGGTATCTATATAACCCATTAGTAATGACTATGTCGCTCTGTGTCCCGTGATGTACTCCAAGAAAAGGATTTTACAGGTAAGCTGTTATAAAAATCCTATTATTCCTTAACACTTACCTGAGGAGTCCTTTCTCAATCCAGAACTGTGCCCCTCTGAAGTGGAAGCCATTGGCTCCTGCTGCTGTTGAGGACATTCTGAGAGGAAGGAGTGGTGGGTGGTGCCAAACTTCTCTGCATGTGTCTATGAACGCACACAGCCCAGCTTGCTCTGGGGGCACTTGCAGAATAGGAGAAAAAGAAGAGCACCAGCAGAGGACCCCAGAAGGGCAAAAAGTGAGCAAAATCACGTACCTGTATAAGATTTCGATTGCCGGGTCTGGGGCGCGTGCGTCAATGGTGATCTGCTCCCGCTGTGTCCAATCACATCGGGAGCCAATCAGCCGGTCCAGCTGACCCGCTGGGACCCGTCAACAAGGCAGATCACCGTCCTGTCCAAGCAGGAACTCAGATCTGTCTTCCCCCACTCAGAGCACTCCCAGGGAACACCTTTAAATCGCCCCTGTTAACCCCTTCCTCGCCAGTGTCATTAGTACAGCGACAGTGCATTTTTTTTTTTTTTGGTAGCACGGGTCCCCAAAAAGTGTCACTTTGTGTCCAGATTTGTCCGCCGCAATCCCGCTAAAAATGGTTGATCACCGCCATTACTAGTTAAAAATAAAAATTCCATAAATATATCCCATACTTTGGTTTGCACAAAAGTTATAGCATTTACATTCTATGTACGCCTATTGGGATTTTGTTTTTATTTTACCAAAACATGTAGCAGAATACATATTGGCCTAAACCGAAGAAGAAATTTGTTTTTTTATTGGATGTGTTTTATAGCAGAAAGTAAAAAACCCGATTTAAGATCCTTCTGTTCTTCAGCATAGGCTTTGCCCAAACCAACAAAGACTGACAATTAAGAGGCTGACAGCCAAAAAAAAAATGCCTTGGGGACAGATTTACTTTTTGCAGAAGCTGTCTTCCATAGGGTATGGTTGTGCAAACTACTTAGGAGCATCTGGATAGGCCCCAATTACTGTACAGATTATCTTCAATATAAGGATGCAATGAAAATTACTTGGATGCTTTGCAAGGCCCAAACACCATCACCTTAGACCAGTGTTTCTCAACCGGGGTTCCGCGGAACCCTAGGGTTCCGCCGCGATTCAACATTGTGGCGGATGTATACCCGTCCAATGTTGTTTTCACTGTTCCCAATGCGCGCTGACAGTGAGAATAGTCAGCGCGCATTGATACCCGATGCTCTCTCTGTAGTTCCGGCTCAGAGATCTCAGAGGGCGGAGTCAGGAGAAAGGCAGAGAGCGGGAGTTCTAAATTCGGCGGGGAGCTGATCAGTGGTGTTGCTGGGTGGGGGGTGCAGATCGCACCCGGGTGACGCCTGTGGGCAGCGGCATCGCACGGTCCGCACACCCCTGCACTGATCTGTGTCTCTGACAGCGGAGCGGACTTAAGCCGCCTCCTCGAGTCCTCCCTCCTCTGTTTACATATACACAGGACAGGAGGAGGCAGTCTGAGGAGGGACACACTGCTATGTCTATGCCGCGTTGTTCTGAGGTCTGAATAGTGTTTTTAATGGACATGTGCTGGGGGCGCTATGGGAGGGGAGAGGGGGGGACTACTAGCACAAGTGGAGGTATCTATGCTGATGGAGGGGGTCTGCACTGAGGGGGGCTATGCTGATGGATGGGGGTGTCTATGCTGATGGGGGTCTGCACTGAGGGGGGCTATGCTGATGGAAGGGGGTCTGCACTGGGGGTGTCTATGCTGATGGGGTGTGCACTGGGGGGTCTATGCTGATGGAGGGGTGTCTATGCTGAGGGGGGCTATGCTGATGGAAGGGGGTCTGCACTAGGGGGTGTCTATGCTGGTGGGGGTCTGCACTGAGGGGGCTATGCTGATGGAAGGGGGTCTGCACTGGGGGTGTCTATGCTGATGGAGGGGGGTCTGCACTGGGGGTGTCTATGCTGATGGGGTGTGCACTGGGGGTCTATGCTGATGGAGGGGGGTCTGCACTGTGGGGTGTCTATGCTGAAGGGGGTCTGCACTGAGGGTGGCTATGCTGATGGAGGTGGTCTGCACTGGGGGTGCCTATGTGGGGGGGTCTGCACTGAGGGGGGTCTATGCTGCTGGAGGGGGGTCTGCTCTGAGGGGGTCTATGCTGATAGGGTTTCTGCACTTAGGGGGAGGTCTATACTGATGGAGGGGGGTCTGTACTTAATGGGGGATCTGTACTGAAGAGGGACTATAGTGGGTGGAAGGGGGGTTGAAACCAATTTTTTTCACACCGGGTGACACCAACCCTAGTGACGCCACTGATGGAGAGCGGGGAGCCATGGGACCCGGGAATGAAGACTGGAGGCAGGGAGCACAGAGTGGGAGCCGTGAAGAGAGCCGAGAATGAGGACTATGGAGGCAGAAGCACCAGATCAGAAGGTGAGATCTGTCTCAATGGTAGCAGTAATGCACACTGTGGAGGGGGGGAGCAGAGAAAAGGAGCACATGGCTAGATTAGATAGAAGCTGAGTTCCTGTGTATGTCAGGGGTGAATGCAGACTGCTGGGGGAGGGAAGAGCAGAGAACAGGAGATGAGATCCTGTGTATAACAGCACTGATTGCAGACTGGGGGGGGGGGGGGGGGGTCAGAGAGTTGAGGCACACAGGCTGAATGTGACAGGAGGTGAGATTATAATAGCTTTATTTTGCCATATTTGTACATAATCCTATTATGATTCAGTCTCATCCAGCCACAGGCCCCTGCAGTCTGCATTCAGTCACTACCATACACAGGATCTCACCTCCTGCAATATTCAGCCATGTGCTCCCACTGTCAGCACTCTTCCTGGTACCACCCTCACAGGTTCAGAGGAGCTGGAACTATAGAGGAGGCACCAGGTATTAATGGGCATTGACAATACTCGCTGTCAGTGCACATTGAAATCAACATTGGTATCATGTGCATATTTTTTCTGCACAGAAATATGCAACATGTATGCATTTCTCTGCAGAGAAAAATACTCAAATGATACCAACATTGTGGTGTGAACAGGGCACATAGAAATCAGTTATTTTCTTTATGTTCTAGCAGAGACCTACGTTAGGAAAGTGCATGTCTCTCTGCACATGACATGGACAAGACCAAAGTAGTCTATGCAGATCAAATCTGCACCATCTTCCATCAATTCTTATGCATGAATGTTGTGAACAAGTCCCAACTGTTCCCAAAGTCTGCTATCCTATTTATCAGTCACAATATTTGGGAGTTTTGTTCAAGTTCAGTAAGGCCTCGTTCACAACATATGTGCAAAAAATGGAAAATGTGTACAAATTTGACTTGCTTAAAATATTTTGGGCTTGTTGTAACGCAGGTCTCTGCAGGGACAGAAAGAAATCAATTGATTTCTATGTGCACTGTTCACACTATAATGTTGGTGTCAGGTGAGTTCTAATTTTTATTCCATTATTTAAAGCTATTTCTACAATAAACGTGGTTATATCTACAGCTTGCTGATCAGATACGATGTTCCGAGAGCTGTAGATCTGAATTTTTTTTAGGGGTTCCCCGAGATCTCAGACTTTTTGCCAAGGGTTCCTCCACGGTAAAAAGGTTGAGAAACACTGCCTTAGACACTAAAGGTTCTAGCAGCTTACAGGTTTATAATGACCCCCAACTTGAGTAAACTCACTATGGACCATTGGCTTTGAGAGATATTTGGGGCCATTGTCATCCTCAGAAGGTTCATCTGCCTCTGAGGAAAGCAATTCCGTTGACCTTTGCATTTTTTTTTTTAACCACTTAACAACCGCCCACTGTAATTATACGTCGGCAGAATGGCACGGACAGGCACAATCATGTGCCGGTACGTGACTGCCTTTGTATAGTTGGGGGGGTCCTGCTGGACCCCCCTTCTATACAGTGAGCGGTGGTTATTTGTTCGGGAGCGATCCGTGATGAGGGGGGACGGCCGTTCGATTCTGGCCACCCCCTTGCGATCGCTCCCGGCGAATGAAAACCTTCCTCTGCCTGTGTAATGTAAACACAGGCAGAGGAAGTGATGTCATCTCTCCTCGTGGCGGTCTTTTCGATCCGGCGCGAGGAGAGAAGACATCTCACAGTAAATGCACCAACAGCCCACTGACACCAGTACACGTAGGCACACTTTTCACCCCCCAGTCACAGTGCACCGTTTGCAGTGGTCATTTTTTTTACTGATCACTGCAATCAGTGTCATTTGTGACAGTAAAAAGTTGCAGGGCAGTTAGGTTTAGGCCCCTTTATTAGGGGGGGTTAGGGGGCTACCCTGGACCTAAAGGTTTAACCCCTTGATCGCCCCCCAGGTAACCCTTTCACCCCCTAACGCCAGCATCACTAAGCGATCGTATTTCCGATCGCTGTATTTAGTGCCGGTGGTGCCCTAGATAGCCAGTTATTTTAAGTTTCGCCACAGGTTTTTATAGCGTCAGGTACCCCCATATATTATTTTAACCCCCTGATTGCCCCTAGAGTTAACCCTTTCACCAGTGATCACCGTATAAGTTTTACTGGTGACACTGGTTAGTTATTTAGGTTACCCGTCAGGTTTTTATATAGCGTCAGGTACCCCCATATATAACCGAATAAAGGTTTTAACCCCCTGATTGCCCCTAGTTAACACTTTAACCAACCAGCGTCACCCGTAAAACTTATATGGTGATCACTGGTGAGTTTGCTTTTTATAGCATCAGGTCACCCGCCGTATATAACCCCATAAAGGTTTAACCCCCTGATCGCCCGGCGGCTGATATCAATTAGGTTTTAGCGCCAGAGAGGGTCTGCGTCGCCCCAGGCAGCGTTAGGTTAGTGCCAGTAACGCTAACACCCGAGCGCAAAGCATACACCTCCCTTAGTAGTATAGTATCTGAACAGAACAATATCTGATCTGATCCGATCTATACTAGCGTCCCCAGCAGTTTAGGGTTCCCAAAAACGCAGTGTTAGCGGGATCAGCCCAGATACCTGCCAGCACCTGCGTTTAGCCCCTCCGCCCAGCCCACCCAAGTGCAGGATCGATCACTGTCACTTACCAAACACAACACACATAACTGCAGCGTTCGCAGAGAGAGTCCTGATCCCTTTTTTTTGAAGCGTTTGATACATTTGCTGACAGTCAGGTGCTTTTTTTACCTGTAAAATCTTACTAGTGTACCCCTAAATTTAGAGCCCAAAATGGCAAGACGAAGGTACACTAGTAAAGAGGCCTACAAGATTCTGAGCATGACAGATAGTGAAAAGGAGGTCACGCATCTGTCAGATTCAGGCTCAGAATATCTTCCAGTAGAAGACAGTGAAGTCAGCGGCTCCATGTCAGATAGCTCTGACGACGAAGATGAGGTCCCTGCTAAGGTCAGGCGTACCCGATCCCGATCTTCTGAGGTTGTTGAGGAGCAGGAACCGCAGGGCTCTCGTATCATGGAGCAGAGTAGTACTAGCGCCGCTATTCCTTCTGGTGAATTGGCAAGCACCAGCGGCCTAGTACAGCCTGGGCATACATCCAGCACTGCAGTATCACGTGGTGACGTGGCGAGTCCCATAAGTGCAGTTCAAGCTGGTGCGGTGGCAAGCACAAGTAGTGTCCCGCTGCCACCAAGAAGACAAAGGCAGGCCCATAGTGCCCTTACTGCAGAATTCGCCTATCCTGATTGGGTCCCCACCACTTCTACAGAACCCGTACTTCCCCCATTCACTGCCCAACCCGGTATTCAGGTGGAAACAGCTGATTTTATGCCAATTGATTTTTATTCGCTGTTTTTCACGGAAGATCTCTATAGATCTATTGTGGACTAGAGTAATTTATATGCTGGTCAATTCATCGCCGCTAGTCCCCAGTTGCCTTCCATTGCCAAAGATTGGAAACCAATTTAAGACCTTTCTGGGTCTTTCCCTCAACATCGGCACACATAAATTCCTGTCATTGCGTGCTTATTGGTCCACGCACCCAATTGACCACATGCCCGTGTTCTCTGCCTCCATGCCCAGGAAACGATACGAGCAGATTTTGCGGTTCATGCACTTCAACGACAATGAACTTTGTCGTCCACGTGGAGACCCTGAATACGACCGGCTCTACAAAATTCGGCCCCTCATAAACCACTTCAACGAACGTTTTGCAGCCTTGTTTATTCCCAATCAAGTTGTCTGCGTTGATGAGTCCCTGATTAAATTTTCTGGCCGCTTGTCTTTTAAGCAGTACCTTCCCAGCAAGCGTGCCAGATACGGGGTCAAGCTCTATAGGTTCTGTGACAGGGCAACAGGCTATGTATGGAGCTTTATGAGGGAAAAGACAGTCAGGTTGAGCCGGTCAACTGCCCAGATTACATAGGGAGCGCTGGCAAGATAGTGTGGAACTTGGTGTCACCCTTATTCGGAAAGGGGTACCACTTGTATGTGGACAATTATTACACGAGCGTGCCACTGTTTAGTCACTTGTCAGATCATCAGATTGGAGCATGTGGCACCGTGCGACCTAATCGCTGGGGCTTTCCCCAGAGGCTTGTAGATGCACGTCTTAGGCTGGGGGAGAGAGCCTGCGTGAAGTGTAATAACTTGCTCGCTATGAAGTGGAGGGACAATAAGTTTTTTCCTTCTTACCTCCCTTCATGCAGACACGACAGTCCAAATTCGTACGGCGACTGGTGTTGTGGAGAAACCCCTCTGTGTCCACGAATATAACAAAAATATGGGAGGGGTGGACCTCAACGACCAGTTGTTGGCGCCGTATCTAATTGACCGTAAGGCGAGACGCTGGTGCAAAAAAGTGTCTCTATCCTTATTCCAATTGGCTTTGCTGAACGCTCATGTGCTATACAGAGCTTCAGGCGGGACGTTATCTCTTATAAAATTCCAGAATGAGAGTCCCAGAACTCCTGTATCCAGGCGGTTCTGCACCTCACCATCCCCAACCAAATGCAGTAAGCCGGCTGCATGAGAGGCATTATCCGTATGTCCTCCAGAGTACCCCTACTCAACAAACCCCCCAAAAAAGATGTCGTGTCTGTAGCAAGCGCGGATTTAGGCGTGACACCCGTTGTTTTTGTCCACTCTGTCCTGACAATCCTGGTCTTTGCATTGGTGAATGTTTTGGACGCTTCCACTCAAAAGTAAAGTTTTAGCGTAGGGTACAGCATTTCACAGACTAGGACACACTTACACAGGGTCTCCCAAGATGCCATCACATTTTGAGATACCCGAACCATTACAGTTGTTAAAGTTACAAAAAAAAGTGTAAACAAGAAAAAAAAAAAAACGTAAAAAAATAGTTGTCGTTTTATTTTTCTCTCTCTCTCTCTCTCTCGATTTTCTCTCTATTGTTCTGCTCTTTTTTACTGTATTCTATTCTGCAATGTTTTATCATGCTTGCTTTTCAGGTATGTCATTTTTTGTTTTCAGGTGCGCCATTCAGCTGCAGCGCAGAATTATTTATCTTGACAGCAACAGCGTTTGCTCCCACGATACATAAAGCCGTGACTCCAGTGCTGTAGGAGGTGATTTCACCAACGCAGTTAAAAAAAAGAGCATATATGCCGAAGCATGGGGGCCGGGGAGCGATTTTGCTCCTAATGCCGCGTATATACGGTCGAAATTCCGACGGAGGCTTGCCCGTGGAAAAGTCCGACCGTGTGTACGCGGCATAACTTTTTTGCGGGAGGATGCCCCCATGCTTCGGCATATATATATATTTTACGCACAGGTTGCGTTAAAAAATGTTTTATCTTTTACTAGGTTTTTTTCTTTTGGTATTTGCTTTGCAGGTATGGTATGGTAAGGTCTTACTGTTGTACTGTAATGTTACTTTGTTTTAATGTTAACCATCATTTGCTTAGCAGGTACGCCATTCAGTTGCAGCACGGATCTATTTATCTTGACAGCAACAGCGTTTGCTCCCACGATACATAAAGCCGTGACTCCAACGCTGTAGGAGGTGATTTCACCACCGCAGTTAAAAAAAAAGAGCATATATGCCGAAGCATGGGGGCAGCAGGGGCGGAGGAGCGATTTTGCTCCTAATGCCGCGTACATACGGTCGAAATGCCGAAGGAGGCTTGCCCGTGAAAAAGTCTGACCGTGTGTACGCAGCATAACTTTTTTGCGGGAGGATGCCCCCATGCTTCGGCATATATAAAATGGTGCATGTATGCCCATCATTAGAAGTGGGTGGATAAAGGGAGGTATTCTAATGGTGGGCATACCCACCGAACAATCTTTTTTTCGTTCAGCTAACAGGCTGCATGAAAAAAAAAAAAGATAACAATACATGTCCAACAAGGACCAGCAACGTACTGATTAGTTGCTGGACTTTGAACGGTTATACCAGATTGATGCCTGTGGGTTTAGGTATCATCTTGGTATCCTCCTTTTCAACCAGCGGCTGGCTTTCATGTAAAAGCAATCCTAGCAGATAATTAGCCTCTAGACTGCTTTTACAAGCAGTGGGAGGGAATGCCCCCCCCCCCGGATATAAACGGCGCCATTGGGAAAGCATTTTATCACACCGATCTTGGTGTGGTCAGATGCTTTGAGGGCAGAGAAAAGATCTAGGGTCTAACCCCCCCAATTTTTTTCAAAAAAAGGAGTACCTGTCACTACCTACTGCTATCATAGGGGATATTTACATTCCCTAAGATAACAATAAAAATGGTAAAAAAATAAAATAAAATAAAAAAATGGAAGGAACAGTTTAAAAAAATAAAAAATAAAAATACTAAAAAAAATACTAAAAAAAAAAAAAACATCCCTGCCCCCCCCCCCCCCCCTGCTCTTGCGCAAAGGCGAACGCAAGCGTCGGTCTAGCATATTATGTAAACAGCAATTGCACCATGCATGTGAGGTATCACCGAGAAGGTCAGATCGAGGGCGGTAATTTTAGCAGTAGACCCCCTCTGTAAATCGAATGTGGTAACCTGTAAAGGCTTTTAAAAATGTATGTAGTTTGTCGCTGCTGCGCGTTTCTGCGCAATTTTAAAGCATGTCGTGTTTCGTATCCATGTACTCGGCCTAAGATCATCTTTTTTATTTCATTAAACATTTGGGCAATATAGTGCGTTTTAGTGCATTAAAAAAAAAAAGTGTGTTTTTTCCCCAAAAAATGCGTTTAAAAAAAATCGCTGCGCAAATACTGTGTGGGGAAAAAAAAAATGCAACACCCACTATTTTAATCTGTAGGGCCTTTGCTTTAAAAAAAATATATATAATGTTTGGGGGTTCAACGTAATTTTCTTGCAAAAAAAATATATGTTTTAATGTGAAAAAAAATGGGTCAGAAAGGGCTGTGTCTTCAAGTGGTTAGAAGAGTGGATGATGTGTGACATAAGCTTCCTAATGTTGTGCATAAAATGCCAGGACAGCTCTTCTACCAGCTCGGTCCAACATGGGTCGCGTCAGGACTAAGACCGTGAAAAAGGCTGCTCGGGTCATCATTGAAAAATACTACACCCGGCTGGGCAATGACTTCCACACCAACAAGCACGTGTGCGAAGAGATCGCCATCATCCCCAGCAAAAAGCTGCGCAACAAGATCGCTGGGTATGTCACACATCTCATGAAGCGCATCCAGAGAGGCCCTGTCAGAGGCATCTCCATCAAACTGCAGGAGGAGGAGAGAGAGAGGAGGGATAACTATGTTCCTGAGGTCTCTGCCCTGGATCAAGAGATCATTGAGGTTGATCCTGACACCAAGGAAATGCTGAAGTTGCTGGACTTTGGCGGCCTGTCCAACCTGCAGGTGACCCAGCCTACTGTGGGGATGAACTTCAAAACGCCACGGGGGGTGTTTAATTGTTTGTATCATAATTTCCATTAAACTTGGGGGAAAAAATGCCAGGACAGTTCAAACCCCCCCCCCCCCAAATGACCCCATTTTGGAAAGTAGACCCCCCAAGCTATTTGCTGAGAGGCATGTTGAGCCCATTGAATATATTTTTATTTATTTTTTGTCCCAAGTGATTGAATGACAAAGAAAAAAAAAAAATGTACAAAAAGTTGTCACTAAATGATATATTGCTCAAACATGCCATGGTTATATGTGGAATTGCACCCCAAAATACATTCTGTTGCTTCTCCTGAGTACGGGGATAACACATGTGTGAGACATTTTGGGAGCCTAGCCGCGTACAGGACCCCGAAAATCAAGGATTTCTAAGGGTGTAAATTTTTGATTTCACTCCTCACTGCCTATCACAGTTTCGGAGGCCATGGAATGCCCAGATGGCACAAAAAAAACCCAAATTACCCCATTTTGGAAAGTAGACACCCCAAGCTATTTGCTGAGAGGTATTGTGAGTATTTTGCAGATCTCGCTTTTTGTCACAAAGTTTTGAAATTTGAAAAAAAAAAAAAAATGTTCTTTCTTCATTTTCAAAAACAAATGAGAGCTGTAAAATACTCACCATGCCTCTCAGCAAATAACTTGGGGTGTCTACTTTCCAAAATGGGGTCATTTGGGGGGATTTTGTGCTATTTTGGCATTTTATGGCCTTCGAAACTGTGATAGGTAGTGAGGAGTGAAATCAAAAATTTGCGCCCTTAGAAATCCTGAAGGCAGTGCTTGGTTTTCGGGGGCCCGTACGTGGCTAGGCTCCTAAAAAGTCCCACACGTGGTATCCCCGTACTCAGAAGAAGCAGCAAAATGTATTTTGGGGTGCAATTCCACATATAACCATGGCATGTGTGAGCAATATATCATTTAGTGACAACTTTTTGTAATTTTTTTTTTTTGTCATCATTCATTCACTTGGGACAAAAAAAAAAATATATTCAATGGGCTCAACATGCCTCTCAGCAATTTTCTTGGGGTGTCTACTTTCCAAAATGGGGTCATTTGGGGGGGGTTTTGTACTGCTCTGCCATTTTAGCACCTCAAGAAATGAGATAGGCAGTCATAAATTAAAAGCTGTCTAAATTCCAAAAAATGTACCCTAGTTTGTAGACGCTATAACTTTTGCGCAAACCAATAAATATACGCTTATTGACTTTTTTTTTTTTACTAAAGACATGGGGCTGAATACATTTTGGCCTAAATGTATGACTAAAATTGAGTTTATTCGATTTTTCTTATAACAAAAAGCAGAAAATATAATTTTTTTTTCAAAATGTTCAGTCTTTTTCCGTTTTATATCGCAAAAATAAATAAATAATAAAATCGCAGAGGCAATCAAATACCATTATAAGAAAGCTCTATTTGTGGGAAGAAAAGGACGCAAATTTCGTTTGGGTACAATATTGCATGTCCGCACAATTTACAGTTAAAGCAGCGCAGTGCAAAATTCTCAAAACACCTCTGGTCCTTTAGCTACAAAATGGTCCAGGGCTTAAGTATCTAAACCTGGTGACATGCCTCACTCTACAGAAACATACCGTATATACTCGAGTATAAGCCAACCCGAATACAAGTCGAGGCACCTAATTTTACCACAAAAAACTGGGAAACCGTATTGACTCGAGTATAAGCCTAGGGTATCCATGTGCATGCCTCACTGTGCCCATGACTAGACTGACGTTTAACATGGGAGTCTATGGAAGGGGTGCCCGACTTTGAAAAATCGGTGCTCCCCGGCCGTAGGTCCCCCAGACCAGTGTTTCTCAACTCCAGTCCTCAAGGCACCCCAACAGGTCATGTTTTCAGGATTTCCCTCAGATGCAATGGCTGTGGTAATTACCAACGCAGTGAAACTGATCAAATCACCTGTGTAAGATAATGGAAAGCCTGAAAACATGACCTGTTGGGGCGCCTTGAGGACTGGAGTTGAGAAACACTGCCCCAGACAACAAACTTTGCACACTTGTAGAGGAAAAATGGGGCTACATGTGTGCCAAGTTTCAGGTCCAGGGGACCTACGACAGGCCAGTACCGGGTCCCCAAAATCACCAAAGAAATGACCGTTTAACATGGGAGTCTATGGAAGGTGCCCAGCTTTGAAAAATCGGTGGTCCCCCAGAAAACAAACTTTGCACAATTGTAGAGAGCGTGGGGCTACATGTGTGCCACGTTTGGGGTCCAGGGGACCTACAGCCGGCCGGTACTGGGTCCCCAAAGTCCGGGAGATCTGGTGCAAAAAGGTGACGCGAGTCGAGGGGGCAATTTTCAGTACAAAAAAAAATGTGCTGAAAATTTCGGCTTATACGGAGTATATACGGTACTTTAAATTAGGTTTAGGGTTTATGTACACTTTAATGGATCTTCTCTTTTTCCTCGATAAAGCCACAGAAGTAGCATTTTGCAGTGCAATGTGTGTATTAATGCCAATTATGTAAACACTGATACTAGAACAGCTTATCAAGGCAGAGAATACTTAATCATTTGGCAGTTTTAACCCACGCCCAAAAATCCAGCATCAATCAACAGCAGATTAGTTTTGATTGGCTTAATTATATTTATATATATATTATATTTGGATAATAACGTGGTACCTCTTACAATACATTAGACTCCTCTGAGAATGTTCTTAAAAGGAGAGGCCTGACAGTCGAACGGGTAGACTCTGAACCACCTGTTCTGGTGCTCATTCTCCTCTAAAACAGTGATACAAACAAACACAAATGTGATAGTGAAGATGTTGAATTTTAAACCCCTTCATCGTTCTCCTGTTGCAGCTTATATTAAAAGGAAATCTGTCTTGAGAGAAGTATATGGGCTAACCTCCTTCTGAAAATATAAATTTCCTAGCTGTTCTGACTTTATTAGGTGCACACTTTTTCCCTGTTGATGATTAAGAAAGTAATGAAGCAAAAAATGAGCCCAACAGCCATGCAATAAGCATTTTCAGAAAGGGGTCAGCAATGAAAAATTTAATCTTCCATAATAGCCTTTCTTCAACCATTTTTTGAGGCAAGGCTCCACCTAAAACACAGTAGTGCCTGAATATCAGCTTTAATTCAGGAGAATCTGACATCTCAACATCAACAAATGACACACTCTGAATCATCATTCATTGTAAATTTCAAAGACAAGCACATAGTGCACAATTCTTCTACTGGAGATGTATATACATTTTTTTTTGGTTTACCCTTTCTTGGAGTAGGTCACAGGGTACTTCAGATTCATGACGACTAGGGTTATGCTGCCACCTTCACGCAAATGACCCACCTAAGCTAAGCCTCCGGAAGCAATTGGAACAGACAAAAAATGGGAGGGATCTTTGTGTCCTATGATGTACCCAAAGAAACTATTTTACAGATAAACCAAAATGTCATATTCATACACCACAGGGTACTTAATATTCATGACTATTTGGGATGTTCCAAAGCAATAAACAAGACCAACACACACAAACAGAATGGGGAACCCCCACTATAAAGCTGCCTGCAAGACCTTTTGCTCACAACTAAGCATCCTCAGGAGGCATGAACATCAACCTGGTATAACTTTGTAAGGCTACTATCTGGTTTTCGCTTCTCAGGTTTACTAACTTGAACACAACCTTGATGTTGAATAGCCCAAGAAGCACTAACACTCCTGGTAGAATAACAGGCAGCATGACTCCTGCAAGGGCCCTCAGATAAAACAAACAGGGCATCAGACTGTCAAAACAAAGCTGTAGACATCAGTTAAATATTAACAACATCCAAATACCGTATGTATCGGCGTATAACACACACCCTAACTTTAAGAGGGAAGTTTCAGGAAAAAAAACTTTCCACAGCCCCCTGCGTATAACACGCAGGCACAGTTTACCCTCTATTTTCAGGGTAAAAAAAGTGAGTGTCATACACCAATAAATACAGTAGTTATGTAGCTTCTCCTTACGATTAGATGGCCACACAATGTCCCAATTCAGGTGGAACCAAAATACCACCCAAGGTAAAAAAAAGGAGAACCTGGGCTTCAACATCACCTCATCCTGGTGAAGAACCAGGAAAGGTTCCTTGCAGGAAAGCGCAGACAATATTGATACCCTGCAAAACAAAACCATGAGCTTAAGGTGTGACAAGGGAATCTCTCAGAGGTTTTTTTAAAAGAGAAGACTGAAAATCAGACAAGACCAACTTATGGTACCATGGAGCCAAAGGGGGTTGCACAGTAGAACAATCTATATGACACCCTGTTCAAAGGCTCTGAAGGAAAGAAGCAAACTAGGTCTTTGAACAGGCCAAAATGAGCCCCATTGCATAATGTTGGGAATAATACTTACAGGGCTCACACCAGGTGAATAAATACCTCTCATGTATAATTGTATATCTTCCTCGATGTCTGTAATCTCTACCTTTCTCAAAGCAAGAAAGCAGAGTCAAAACACCCTTATCCCTCAGTACTTAGTCTTCGACAACCATGCCTTCAAAGCCAGCGACCATAAAGCAAGCAAGATCAGATGTATTGGAAGATCCAAGGACTCCTGACATTTGTCCCATAGTTACAGGTTATTGAGTTGAAGAGCTCTGGAATGAAACTTGGCATAGGAGAGCGCATCGAAGACAGATATTATCCTTCTTATTTACCATCATGCAGGCCTGAATTTAAGGACTTTCCAATGACCTCATGGACTCTAGCTGGGATTGAACAAAGACATTTCTCCTGCAAAAGCAGTATTTTTGCCCATGCGACCAAGCCTAAATACTCAAAAGGCATCGTGTCTGAACTAAGGCCAACTTCAGAAAGTTCACCACCCAACCAAACCTATCCAGGCTCTGTAACATGTGCTGATCATTTGTTGTCAACATCTAAAATGATTTGCTTCCTGAAAAACAGGTCATCTAGTACCTGAGCCAACACCTTGCTAAACACTGGGACAATTGCTCTACTGTGAATTGCAGTAGGCCAAATAATTGGGGAGATGTAGGCAGCCATCCTTGATATCAACTAATGCTAGGAATTTTTGTATCTTTGGGAACTTGAGACCCTTAGGCCTCTTTCACATGGGGCGGATCCGTGAAGATCCGCCCCGTGAAGCTCCGCTTGCTCAGCGGGGATCGCTCCGTTGATCCCCGCTGAGCCGACTGATGACTGGGCGGTCCCCGCACACTGTGCAGGGACCGCCCTGTCAGAGCGCCGCTCTCCCCTATGGGGAATCGGATGACGACGGACCGTAGAGTCCGTTGTCATCCGATCCGCTCCGCAGACGGAAGGAAAAATAGGGTTTTCCTCCGTCACACTTTTTCGGAGTGGAGCGGATGTCAGCGGACATGTCACCGCTGACATCCGTGCTTCCATAGGGGTGCATGGAGGATCCGTTTCAGGTCCGCCTAAAAAAACTGACAGGCGGACCTGAACGGACCTCCGTGTGAAAGAGCCCTAAAGGTTCAGAATAGGTCAGACATCTCCATCTTGTCTCCAGCCCAGGTCAATATGACCCCTGGGACAGCAGCCTTTCCAGAGATGCAAACAAATCCGATCCTTTTTGCAACTGGACACCACACTGTAGACCTAATCATCTGTGACTTCCTGAGTCCAGACAGCTGTGAAGGCCAATAAACATCCCCCAACCCACTCTGGAGTAAGGGCACAAGTTCGCTGTGAAGGGGACTTGCCTTTGGGTACAAAGGACTAGTCTTTTTTTAAAGGAACTGAAACTTGGTGACAGAGGCTTGTTGCTTACGAAAATAACTCTTCTTGGGTTCCAAGGGACTCACCAGTTTATAACTTGTCACCTTCTTTTGAGGTAAGAGCAAGCTTTTCCCCACAGTCACCTTCTGAATGAAAGCATCTGTACACCCTCAAAGGGCAGCAGCCTCTTGGTTTTGTTTTTTTGAGAATTTACACTTACCCAACACTTGAGTCATAGGATCTTCTCATGTGGACAGACATAGTGCCCACCCAGAAAAGCTACCTTGGTGTCTTCAAAGACATCTACTGAAAAAATCAATTATCTATGAAAATCTCACAAGAATTGCAGATGGCAAGGATCTTTGGAAGGAGCATACACGTTGCCCAAAACTTTAGGGCTTGGCAAGCTCCCACTGCAGGCTGCAGAATTACTCCTACCAGGGAGAAGGATGCCTTAAAGAGGGCCTCTAATCCATGGTGCCTTTAGACACTGAGATGGTCAGGGCCTTATTCAATGAGAAAATGGCCAGGTCAACAGCTGGATAAACAAATGTTTCCTCCTCCATTTGGGTACTGCTCAGCGAAATGCTTTAGAGTTGAAACATCTCCTTTGAGTTAGCACAAATCAGCATACATCACTTTCTTCAGGTGACGGAGCACTGGAAAGGATTTGCAATGTTTTTTCAGCTGCCAGGACCTAAACCCAGTGACTTCTGGAAAGAGGATTCCAGCAGTGGTATTTGCGTTTACACTGGGCAGTTTTTTTTTTCCTTTTTGTCTGGGACAGCCCCAGACCCTGAGATTCCTCCTGGGAGGACTCATCTACAAAATATTCCTGATCCTGGACAGCATCTACCTCTTCCCCATCTTAAGAATGATCCTCCTGCAAAAGGGGAAGGAGTACACCCAAATGTTTGCACCCCAAACCAGTGAGAGCCTGAGAGCTGATATGCAAGCCAGAAATGGCTGCGGAAAATCCTACCCTTGATACAAAGAAACCAGTGGATGGTGCCCCCTGAGAGAGTGGAAATACCAGTTAAGGGCAGTGATTCAGAGATAATAACCCTTAGGGGAGCTTTTGGAAAGCAAATTGTGAAGGGGGATGTGCCCTTTTTGAATACCGCCACCATGGTGTATCACTTTTACTGTAAAAAGCAACCTCTAAGCAAGCAACAGTTTCAATGAACAAGAACAATGCAAGAAAAAGACTGCCACTGCCCCAATACAGAGGTACTGTACTAATAACTCAGCTCTCCTGTACCAGTCTACGCTGCAGGGCCAGCAGTTTCAGTCTACATCCTTCCCAGCGGGTGTGCCCCACTTGACTGCTTCACCAGATGGATCACCACCCTGGACCCATAGAGAACCCTGCTGGAGAGGTCATCTGATACATTGTACTCTGGAGATCACTGGCCGCAGGATCCAGTGGCAACATTAGAGATCATTCCCGCACTTGCATGCAGGGTCCAGGTACAGTCCCTTCTTGGCCTTTTGGCTGTAGGCAACCAATCAGGAGAAGGCCCTTCTCTACTCCTGTAGGGGTGTTCAGAATAGGCCAGGAAATAAGGGACTAAGGGCCCATGAATGAAGATCTTCAGAGAGACATATGTTGCACATCCATCACCTAAAGCCACTAGCTAAAAACTGAAGCTTAGCAGGGATTTCCCATAAGATGACAGCATAACCCAAGTAGTCATGAATATGATGAAATACTCTGTGATGTAGAATTAAAAAAATATTACAAATAAACATCATTGCAAGTGCACAAAGTCCTAGATACTGGTCAACCTCTTGATGTGTTATTCAGTCCCAAATATCATCATGCTACCTGTTATGCGATTCAACCCTGAATGTTGACCTGTTTTCTGCTGTATACTTCAGCATGACCATAGAGTAATACATTTCCAAATTATAAAAAAAATATATAATGCATCATTACAAATGCAAACTAAATATGTAAACAAAACCTTAATACACATGTAATAAATAGGGAAATCAAAGCTAGTAAAGTAATGCATGGTCACCTTAATCACTCCAAGGGAAACTGTGATTGCTTGAGGTTTGAGAAAGCATGAAAATAGTAGATGTTCCTGAAGAGGGCAAGTGTTTTGTTACCTGCTCCATGGCAGCACAGGAATACAAGGAAGGAAGTAGGATTATTAAGGGAAGACAAGATAGAGGATTAGAGAAACAGAAGGAATAAATAAGGGAACAGATCACAGAGCAATTCTTTTTGTGCCCATACCAGGAACCAAATAATTGTTCAACGTGATTTGTGTGATGGTCTTGCTGCATAGGAGTGAAAACAAATGCAACAGAACATGGCTGACCACTGAAATGCTGATGGAGCATGTTCGAAGATCAAAGAGCAAAGATAAGAGGGTGACATATACTGTATATTAAGCTCAACTGGATATTTATTTTATAGACTATGTCTGTCATACAGGCATAGAATTTTTTTTCTTTAGTTACACTGGTAAATAAGAGCCTTTAGTAAATGGTATCTTAATCTAACCATAT
This sequence comes from Rana muscosa, assembly GCA_029206835.1. NCBI lineage: Eukaryota > Metazoa > Chordata > Amphibia > Anura > Ranidae > Rana > Rana muscosa. Next base: position 119,356,640 of record CM055125.1, read on the forward strand.
TTTAGGAAATTTCCATATGACACCCAATCAAAATTGTTAACCTTTACACACACACAAAAAAAAAAATCAGCATGTTGGTGGGGGAAAATGTGGAGCAAGCTTTTGTCCCACTTAGTCAGAGTACAAAATGGTGAATAGCTCAGTATGTTTTCAATATGGCGGATACCGGTCTGCTAAATTATTCTGTTGCATTTGTTAGCACTGAACACACAGACTGCTACAGCACAGTCACAGACTTCTTTAAATAATTTTAACTGAGTTATATGCAGCTTCCTTCAGGTGAATAGACATTGGCAAAAAAGGAAGGCTACGGGGATCCCCCAATATAGTCCCTCCCACGCCAGCCTCAGTTTTGTAAAAAAGTAATCGGGCGATACAAAGAGCAGAGGGGAAGGCTCCTGTTCTGTACTTCAGGAAACAGATTTATATTGGTTATAAAAATCCTATTTTCAGATGGTACCGTACAGGACACAGGCTTCTTGAAATCATTGGGACGGAGATGTGCAAAAGCAGTCCAATCGAGGGAGGGGTGGCCAAAACAGCAAACCATGCCAACAAGGTTCACATAACAAACAGGTCATGAAATGCTCAAAACACTCAGAGCATCTTTTAGCACCTTGCGCTCGAAACTGGCACCAGAGAAGGCTTGAACATCCACCTGGTAGAATTTAAACATGAATGAAAACCTAGGTGGCAGCTTTGCAAATCTGAGAAACGGAAGCTTGATGCTGAAAAGCCCAAGATGTACTAACCGATCTGGTAGATTGTGCTTTAAGGGCAGAACCCTATAGGCTCTGATAACTTGTCTGATCCACCTAGCAATAGTGGAGTGAGAGGCACAGAAAGGGAATCTACTTTCCAAAAAAAAAAAAAAAAAGCTGTAGGGTAAACTCTCACAGAGCGCCCACCATATCCAGACAGTGTAGATAAAACCTCCCTAGAATGTTTTGGAGCCAGATATAAGAAAGGACAATACCCCGATTAAGGTGGACAGCTGAGACCACCTTTTGGGGGGTGAGCAGGAAGGATGCTTTGGGTTTCAGGACAACTTTTTACTTGTGCAACAGTAGCAAAGGCTCTGTACAAGATAAGGCTGCTAAACTCAGAAGCCCTCCTTGCTGAGGTGACAGTCACCAAAAAGCCCATCTACATCTGAAAATACGTATCCTTGATCTGTATGGCGGTAATGTTTTGAGTGGACTCATTCTCACATTTTTTTCTCTGTGTTTAGAATACTGTAAACTTTTGTACCTTTTGCATTTTGTGTTTGTAAAATAATAATAAAAACCATAACATTAAACTTTTAGAAAAAATAAATAAAAATTTAAATGGTTAAAGTCAGGCCAGACAATATTCCTAATAGTTTCAAAGGGTGGCTTCTGAAGAGCCAAAAGAACAAGATTGTGTTCCCATGGGGGATGCCAGGGAGCCAACATAATTTACCTAGAGCATGAGAGGCTAAAAGTCTCTAAAATAGAACAGCTAAGGCAGAGATTTGTTCCTTAATGGTACTCAAGGCCAAACGTTGGTCCAAAACAGACTGCATAAAGGACAGAATGCATCTATTTTAGGATGAATAGTAGACTTTATGAGAAATCTACTTCCTAGCCTTCAAAAATATAGGAGGGGGAAGAAGTCTGAAAAGGTCCCTGGGACCATGGCTTAAAACAGCCAAAAGCCAGTGACCAAAAAACAGGATGGCACACTAGCCCTTGACACAGGAGGTCTGGACAATATGAAGAACCCACGGAGCATCTGCCAGGAGTTTAAATACCACATCCTCCTGGGCCAAATTTAGTGGAATACTGGAATGCCATTTGTCTCGAACCTGTTAAGTAGGCGAGGGAGAATCAGGAGGAGTAGAACCAGTCAAAACTGATCCCACAACATCATCGGAGTGTCCACTGCAAAAGATTGCAAGCACTTGTAGGCTGCTGTAACCCAGCTGTTGCGAGAGAAAACTGAGAAGGAACCAGGAGATGTTGGTTCAGAATCTTGAATGCAAAACAGGAGTTGCAGGAGCAGTAACCTCTATGAGAAAGTTTACATTTTTTATCCCGCTCATCTTGGTTCCTACTGCGCTACCAGAAGGGTGGACATCGGTTCCAAAACACTCAAAGAGAAAAGCTGGGCTGAATTTTTTTAAAGGGCTCATGCCCTGTACTCATCGCATTAGCAGGATTAATGTGGTATTTTTCCCCATCCTGGCTTTGCTCCTCACGATAGAAATACCCCCCCCCCCACAGGGGTATTCCAAGACTGGGCTCTGGACCCAGTAGACCAAGGCCCTGGAACTGTAAAGCACCCTGTGGCTAACCTCACAAGTTGCACTAATTGCCAAGGGGAGTGGCAACAGCAAAATTACAGGTCAGGCCTTTGTCATGCAACAGCTGAGGTTTGGGTATGGTCTGTCAAGGGTTTGCTTAGGCGACAACTGATTCAGAAGCTCCACAAAGACTCAGTGGTTATGGTGCAGCCAATTGATAGACGAATCGTTGTAATCAACTGAAGAGAGAAGGTAGGTTTTTCTCAATAGAGAAAAGAGGTCCATCACCTAAGGTCACTAGTAAAAAAAAAAAAAAAAAAAGGCTATCTGGGAAAGGTTATAGAGGAGGCTGTCCTTGCAGTCTTTTTTGCCAGTGTCCAATCACTTTATTATAGCTACATATAATCCAATCATAATGATTTATAAAAGCCAGCAGGGCCATATTTAAGCCTAGACCAAATAGATTATGGCCTGGGCCACTACACCTGCTGTGTAACAATGACTGAAATCCTCCTTCCACATGTAAAATCACTGTTTTATGAGCAGTGTCAGCAGGTTGGTACTACTAATACTGTCCTTACATATACTTTTGCACCCCCGAGCCTATCCAAAATTTCTCAAAAAGGTTTGCCCAACCTCTGTGTCAAAACTGTGAATTGTAAACAAAGCATGCAGTGTCGCTGGGTGGAGGGCAGAACTGTGGTGTGGTTTTGCGCAGTCTACAACTACCCAATGACTTACACATAGATACCTTCTGTCTGCTTGGAATCTGCCAGAATGCTGGATGAGATGATCTAACCAAGGTCTGTATACTTCATGAAAAGCATTTTTTTTTTTTTAAAAACATTTTGTTAAACATTAATTCATGTAATCGTTGTACACTTTCTTGTGTCTTATTTATTTAATGTTGGCACTTTGGCGGTGGGAGCGGCAGCAGCTTGTACATGGCCATAATTCAGAAGCTGTAATGAACCCTCCAACATGCCCACATTTACAGAAAATAATAAAATGGGTACAATAAAAAAGGGGTTTACTACAGTTTTTGCATTGTGGGCATTTATATAACAGAGCCAACAAAAAAAAAAAATTCTGGAATGTCCGTACTAACGCTATGTTTGGGGATATGTTTGTGGACGTGCAAGCAAGGTATTGTGCTTCTCTGTAGATATGTTACTGGTGTATCAGTACGATGCCGATTGTGTCTCTGTGGACATGTTCTTAGATGTGTCAATACAGCACTGACTGTCCCTGCAGACATGTTCATGGTTGTGAGAGTACAGTACTCATCATGCCTCTTTGGACATTGCCGTTTGTGTCAGTATGGTACTGATTGGGTCAGAAATGTCTTGCAGTGTCAGTAAAGTAACCATGTTGTCTTCTGGTTGTGATTGCGTTAACTTGGTTTGGATTCAACTTATGTCATTATGATCATAATCTTCATACTGTTATATTTTAGGTCTTGGAAAATTGGTTATGTAGGGTTGGGGAAGGCAGCACAAAAAATCTGGCCTAGGGTAAGATTAAAAAAAAAAAAAAAAAAAAAAAGCATAAATCTGGCACTGTTTATTAGCCACGGTAATCTATAAGTACAGCTAATCTAATATATTGTTATTTTGACACTGAAATTGAACACCTACACAATATAGGCAAATAATTACAAACACTAAGTGAGGACATTGGTCAAGATAGAACTACATATCCCCTATCCCACCACCATCTAAGTTCAATATTTAATACCTGCCACGCTTAGTACATAATAATTAGCATGTGCTGCACACTGAAGTTTGTATGGTGTGTTAGCAGACTAGCTATATAGCTACCTAAGCATGCAACGGCATTATTTAGGTGTCTGAAAATACCATTGGTTGTACAAATGCCCAAGACAAAGGTGTACCAGTAGCCACAGACATGAACCAGCAAATGGATATACAGGCACACTTCAACCAATAAAATTAATTTGTTTAGTTGGTGCGTCCATTTCTAATCAACTGCTTATAAAAAAAACAAAAAAACAACACTTTTATTCCTCCTCCTAAGGCACCTGTACTTACTGGCTGAAAAATGTGCTTATCCTGTCAACTATTCAAGTATTCTCATTTCATGGTGTTTGCTTGTGTCCATAAACATAATGTGGTCATTTGAGATGGCCAAACTGCTATTAACTTAAATCGGCCCTGTCATGAATATAGGAAAAACAGGCAAAACTCTGAAAAAGAAGAATGTAATCATCTTTCCCACTGCCAGCAATGCTCCATTCAAGGGGAATTTCATGTCACTACTGTGTCCTGTATTAACATGGAGGTCAGATGAAAGAACCAATAAATGTTGTGGGAGACCCAGAAGACTTTGGGGGTGATTCCTCTTGAATGGAGCAGCATGGGCAGAAGGAAAGGGGAGCATTTTACTTTTTTTTGCAGGATATTCATCTTGACCATTTTCTAATTTATAACAAGGTCGCTTTAAAATTAAGGACACTTTAAAGAGAAAAATGCATAACTGAGTTTATAAAACAATCCAAATGTTATGTCTTAACTTAAAAAATCTATTATTTAAACAATTCACAAAATAAATAATAATTTATGGAATCATCCAATTGTTGTGACTTGTTCTCCTGAAGTAATGTAACACAGCTAGCTAATACATGTGAAAACGATATATTAGTTCATGTACTCCACCAACATTATTCATACTTTCATTAACATACTCATTCAGATTATGTCATCCCATCTGCTATCCAAACTGGGAAGATACAAGCCAAAAACAAACATTTTGGCTTAAACATGACATACTATAATACAATAAAATATAGAAAAAAAAAAAAAACTAGCTTCCCAATATCTTGCGTAAACAAAACAAAATGTAAGTAGCCTTACCTTCTGGCTTGCAGTCCTAAGACTTGTTAAAGTTCTAAGCAAGATTTCTGGGTACAAGCTAACAAAAATCAGAAGAATTATAGCAAGCCAAACTGACACTGATGTCAGAATGTTGGGAAATACAAAGTACATTCGTTGCTGCTTGAGGAACGGCCTAAAAGAGGGAGAAAAAAAAAAAAAAATGATGAAAAGTGTCCCTCAAAATATAAAACTCCAAGCAAAGACTTGCATGTGTTTAGGAAAAAAATTCAACAGAATCTTGCACACTTACCAAATGATACCTCCCCAAAATATGGAGAAAATAACATAAAAGGCCAGTGAACCCCATATGACCAAATGGTTCATCCAGGTCCAGTATCGAGTATCTAATGCAAGCTGTTTAAATAAATAAATAAAATAAATTATAATACAGTATTTTTCATTTTTAGTAAGGTAAACAAAGTACAAAGCTTCGGTCAACAGGCAGAGCAGTTCACAAATGTTCACGTTTTTCAGGGACTCACCACTTCTATTGAAAAAAAAAAAAAAAATCGGTTGTACACATACCGTGTTTCCCCGAAAAAAAACAATAACAACCTACTGTTATTTTTCAGGAGGGCTGCAATATAAGCCCTATCCCGAAAATAAGCCCTAGTTTGAAATGCTTGTAAAATCCTATAATCCAAACTATTACTGTAGTATATAATGTACAATGTGTGTGTTTCTGTAATATAATTGTGTACAATAACTTCGGTACAGCGCCGCTCAGCTGACTTCCACGCTGCTCTCCTCCTCTTCTCCCAGATGTCAGTGGGGAATCTCAGCCCCCCCCCCTGCAGTACTCGGAGCCGAGAAGAGAGCTCCGGAGGTCACGGAAGCGCCAAGCGGCGCTGTAACAAAAAAGGTATTTGACAATTAAATTACAGAAACTCACACATTGTACATTATGTACTACAGTAACAGAGTGGATTATAGGATTTTACAAGCATTTTAACTCGGTTCACACTGGGGATTCCTGACGGGCAGGGAGAGGGGCGGAGAAGACAGTAAATTACATGGTAAGACCAACCCCGAAAATAAGCCCTACTGCGTCTTTTGTTGCCAAAATTATTATAAGACCCGGGCTTATTTTCTGGGGAAACACAGTAGCTCAATCTGAATTTATACACAACACTAAACAAGTCAGAGCTAGGACTCCTACATCTCCCTGTGTACTTGGTTTCAGGTGAAATTAAAAACAAATCCTTCTGTGCTCTGGGGATCCTATGCCCTGGATATTCCATGTATTAAATGTAAACCTGTGTATATCCCACCTTTGTTCATTTTTGCACAGAACAAAAACACCAAGGACCATACAGAGATGATAAACCACACACACACACACACACACACACACACACACACACACACACACACACGTGGCAGTGTTGGTGACAGCAGCCTGACTCTATTGAATCGGAAAAATCACTTGACTTTTTCCTCTGCTTCAGAGTGTTTTATACAGCACCTTTCCAAAACAGATTATGGACAAAAATGCATGTTTATAAGTCTTAACTTTTTATTTTTATTATCAAGTACATAGTTAAAATCACAGTGTACATAGCGCTGCCTGGGTCTGTGGGATTCTGTTTTATTTTAGAGACAATACCATGTTGAAGAATTAACAGAAACGGGAATATCAATAGAGTCCAGACAAATGAATGGTGTCTTAGTGGAGAAACATGGCATGTCACAAATCCAGAGAGCTCTTCCGGACATGCAGTTTGAAGAAAAAACAGGACAGGAGAGATCAAGGGTACAAAACTGAATCCTTGTGCAAGATGCACAACATAAAATATTTACAGGGGAGGAATCCGAAGAGAACATAGGAGGGACAGGGGGTGGACACACCAGATTACCTCATCATTTTAAAGATCTCCCATCACCAGACCATTCTTTTTAACAAAAATCATCTCATACTATATTTAACATCTATTACTTATATATGTCATACACTTACCTTTAATGTAACTGTAAACACTAATGTAGTGAATATTATTGTTCCAAAAGACCAGTTTCCAAACACCTGAAAAAGACAACCTAATTGTGAGTGATTTACAGAATTATTTTTCTAACAAACTTATACCTGGACACATCCACCCAAACAAAAAAAAAAAGGTTGTGTATATTAGGAATTTGTTAGAAAACTGCATTTATAAGATAACAAAATATGACACTGCCCTGAAAATTGTTAAAGAAAAATGATCAAATGTTGAAAAACATAGAAAAAAAATTCTGCAGGAAAAATTTAATTACAATTTAGTAAAAGCATTTGAGCATAGCAGAACAAACCATCTCATAAAGAAACATATTTTGAGTCTTATACTGTATATTCTAGCTACAAATGCTATAAAAAACATAATTCTGACAAAATCCAAGTACAAAAATGTATTTGCTGAAAGGGCAAAGTAAATTCTACATATTTTGTAGTAAAAAAAGAAAAAAATAACCCCAACTATGAATACACTTATTATGTCGAAAACGTAATGGTAAAGTTTTGCTTTTAACGTTTGCTTTTTAAAAAGGTACTGCACAAAAATATAGATACATACCGTATATACTCGAGTATAAGCCGAGGCACATAATTTTACCACAAAAAAAATGGGGAAAAACGTATTGCCTAGGGTGTCCATCTGCATGCCTCACTGTGCCCATGACTAGACTTACGTTTAACATGGGAGTCTATGGAAGGGGTGCCTGGCTTTTAAATATCGGTACTCCCCCGCCGTAGGTTCCCCAGACAGCAAACTTTGTACACTTAGAGGAGAACTGGGGCTACATGTGTGCCAAGTTTCGGGTCCAGGGGACCTACAGCCGGCCGGTACCGGGTCCCCAAAATACGGGAGATCAGGCACAAAAAGGTGACTTGAGTATAAGCCGAGGGGGGCATTTTCAGCACAAAAAAAATGTGCTGAAAAACTCGGCTTATACTTGAGTATATACAGTAAAAAAAAAGTGAAGATCAACTTTACAACAGTAAGATTGAGAAACATCTTAAGAAACCAAAGTACCGATTTAAGAAACCATTAATAGATGTTTAAGAGATGTTTCACTTTGATCAGACCTTTTTTTATTGAAAGCGATCAAAGTACATTTAGTTTTAAAAAAATTAGCAGAACAGCTAGAATTTGAATAAATATTTGGATACCAATGTTGCAAACTCTTGGCGGTTTTGTGGAATTTTTTTATATCCAGATATTTATCTACTAATGATTGAGGCTACTACATCCATGCAAAGGTAAAAACACTATTGAGAAAAAAATATATACAAAAAAAATCTTGAAGGCAATTTTAAGAGAAATGAGTACATACAGATCTGTGGAATAGTCATTTGTATTTAACATGGGGAACATACATAGTTTGTGTACTTATAAAAAAAACACTGAAATGTGCAAGTTGGGAACAAGAAATTAAACTTTCAGTATAAGACATTTCTAAGTTAAATAAAATACTTACATAACCCAAAAAACACAGTGACAGCAGTGGATCCAATATGTAAAATACTAATGACTATAGAGTATGAACCAATTACACTCTAGTTTAACAATACAAGGTCAAAGAAAGATGCTTACCAATGCTGTCATGATCTGGATGCTGACATTAAAATAGGAAATGAAATGTAAAAGAGTTCTCTTTTTGGCAAAAAAAAACCCCACCAAAATAAAAGAAGAAAAAAACTTGAAATTATTTTATTAGTCAAATTTTCTTGGTAATTCAACAAATGTTTTTAGTATTATTTATAAAAGGACACGCACATATTGGCTCCAGAACATTGTTAAAAAAGCACGTTCAGGAAAAAAAAGGGCAAGAGAAGTTTAACATTGGCAGGCTAGTGAAGGAAAGAAATAAGTGTGTTCCAAAAGTGTAACTATGGATTGCAGCAATAGCGGTGACACTATACTGCTTTTTGCTATAAAACCACTCAAGACTGAAAATTAATGGAGATCTTTCACTGAAGGGTGGTCTAAAAAGGAAAAAATCTTTACTCAAAGTGTGCAATGCACATGTAAGACATGGGACTATAGTGAAGGACTGTAAGCACATCAGTACAATGTATGAAAAATTTACAGGAAAAGGTCTTGTTGCCCATAGCAACAAACCACAATATTTTTTTTAACTCTGATCTGCAGAAATGACAGAAGCTGAATAGCTGCTATAAGCAATATGATATTTTTTATACATCAGTTCCATAGTGGTTGCCTGGTCTGTCAACTAACTTAGCATTGCCCTAAATATACCATATATATGGCACACATATTGCTCATTTGTGGGCAGTGCCTTAAAAGAGGAAAAAAAAAGGGAGTAAAGAGAAGCTTGTAGCAAGCTGTGACAGATCAGATTTTGCATATCTCTTCTGCCAATATAATATTCCCTCTTGTTCCAAGAAAATGTTGTTGTTTTTTAGTACAGTGTGGTGTACACATTCAGACCATTCAGGAAGAAAAAGGAACCAGAAGTTGGGACAATGTAACTCCAGCATGCAGGCTGGAGAGGAGGGAAGAAGAAAATGAAAAAGATGATAGCTCTGAACAGTCAGTGCTGGAGGGGACAAAGACAGAGGTGAGTCTGCTAGTATGTGCAGTGTAAATTTCTTTCTCGTACATCACGGGACACAGAGCGACATAGTCATTACTAATGGGTTATATAGTTACCGTCAGGTGCTGGCACTGGCAACTTCCAAAACCGGAAGTACCCTCCCCTATATAAGCCCCTCCCATCCGGGAGCACCTCAGTTTTTTGCCAGTGTCTAAGGTGTTGGCCAAGAAGAAACATGTGTTTTTCACTGAGCTTGCGTACAGGTTCTTTTGGGCCTCAGTAAGCTATTCCGGATCCGACCAAAAAAGCTTCATAGCTAAACGGTCGGTACCCGGGCCTTGCAAAGAGAAGAGCAAGGTTCTGCCTGTAATGCTTCTCTTAGGAGAGCTGGACCCTGGGATCCAGAGCTCTGGTCATACCCACGACCAAGATGTTTTCTGTGCAGGGTGCTATACAGGTCCAGGGGAGTGGAATCCTTGGGAACCCGGTCCCTGAAGGTTTGATTACAATGCCTGCCGTGATAGGTGAAGTTTGGGCTTTTGTGGACCAAACAAAGTCCTGCGGCGAGGAACAGGTAAGTGGGGGCCCCCAGGAACTTGGTTCTATTGGGGGACCCCCAAGCCTAATTTGTCTTTCTGTCTGTTACCTAATGGTATTCCCGCAAGATTCTGTGCATGCCTGTAACTACTAAAAAAATGTAATAATTTTTAATGGTGGTCAAGAAAAAAAATAAAAAAAAATAAATGTTTTTTTATATATATTTAGTATATTAGACTGCGGTACCTGTGTTTGTCCACTAGAGGCCGCTGTGGAATGTTTTCTTGTCATGTGGACTAGTTTCTTCTCAGAGAGCAAAGTCCAGGCAGTTGGTGAGTTCTCCTATAGGAAACTGCTTCCTCTGCCATGTTGCAGTGCTCGTCCATCCCCCGGCCTGCGGCAAAGAGGGGCCCTGGCTCCTGTCCCTGGTTTCCATGTTTGAAATTAGCGCCGAGGGCGCACGTGGCCGCGCGCGTGCACGCGCCTCTATATATAGAGGTGAGCCGGGAAAGGGGGCGGAGCCTGGGGGATGACGCTCTGTGTGCGCCGCAGCGCTTCTGCGCATGTGCGGGCGTCCCAGCAGGTTTTAAAAAGCCACAATATTGTAGTAAGCTGGCTATGAAGTACAGAGACAGAGCTGGCAACATTTAAAGGCATACAGCAAGCGGTTGATACAGGCATCCCCTAGAAAGGCACATTAGTAGACACCAACTGTTTATTATAGCAGCATTTATGCTAGACTATTATCAGTAACTGGTGTATTTCGGCTGGAATACCTCAGCTTTGTGGCTTAGGAATATGCCGTCTAAAAACTCCGGGACTAGAAATTCCAGGAGGAATAGGGGGTCTCCATCGGGCTCTGAGGATCTTGGGCATGCTTTGGCTGCACCAGTCTCCCCTGAAGAATCAGAGGTTAGTGACCGTAGGGCACCCCCAGGAGTACCTGGTACTGTGGCTGTCCTCAGTTCACCTGCTCCTGTGTATGTAACAGAGGAGGTTTTTTCCTCAGCTCTGGGAGGACTGGAAGAGAGATTGTCAGCATTAATCGCTGCTTCCCTGTCACAGGAGAAAAGCGCTCGATCTCCGTCTCCTCCCTCAGAGTGCCTGTTAACAGAGCAACAGTCCCATACAGAGGTCGACCTACCTGAGGGGGATCAGGATGAGGTTGATTCGGTTGTAGAGGAATCAACAGTGGAAGAGCCGTTCTCAGCATCACATGCTGAGAGGTTATGGGTTCAGTCCCTGACTAATATGGTCCGATCAGCATTTAAAATGCCACTTGCGGAGCCATCCTCCACTTCTGTCTCCTCGTTGGGGTCGCTAAAAGCTCCCCAGACTGTTTGTTCCTTTCCGATCCATCCTTTACTGGAGGGGCTCATTTACCAGGATTGGGAGCATCCTGGCAAAATATTTACTCCCCCCAAGAGATTTCCGGTGGTCTATCCCATGGAGGATAAGTTCATCAGAAAATGGAAGGTCCCTACAGTGGACGCAGCCATCTCTTGTGTGAATAAATCACTGACATGTCCGGTGGAAAATGTCCAAATGTTCAAGGACCCAATAGATAAAAAATTGGAGTCATTATTGAAATCTGCTTTTTCTACAGCAGGATTGGTGACACAACCAGCAGTGGCAGCTATAGGGGTCTGCCAAGCAGTGAAGGATCAGTTGAAACAGGTCTTAAGAGACTTGCCGGATCAGCAGGCTCTTGCCCTAGCTGATCTACCTAGAGCCTTATGCTTTGCGGTGGACGCTATAAAGGATTCAATCCATCAGGCCTCCCGCCTTACGCTGTCTGTAGTACATATGCGCAGGCTTCTATGGCTCAAAAACTGGTCTGCTGAAGCTCCCTGTAAAAAATTGCTGGTCAGCTTCCCATTTCATGGGGAGCGCTTATTCGGGGAAGACCTGGACAAGTATATCCAGAGAATTTCCAGCGGTAAAAGTACACTTTTGCCGGTTAAAAATAGAGTTAGAGGTCCCTCCTTTAAGAGGCCGGCTTCTCCAGTCCCTAGGACATCGGCTGTGAAACAGTTCCGACGGCCTCCCCGGTCAAATCCCGGAGGTAAAAATCAGGGACAGTTGCAGGGTAACAAAAAGCCCTGGAGCAGGAGAGGTACAAAACCTCCCCCAAAGTCAAATGCATGAAGGGTTGCCCCCACCCAATCGGGTGGGGGGAAGACTTCAGTTGTTCACAGAAACCTGGCGGGACACGATCCGAGACAGATGGGTGCTCTCCGCAGTAAATCTGGGATACAAATTGGAGTTAAAAAACTCCCCTCCTTCCCGCTTTATAAGGTCAAACGTGCCAAGGGATCCCCAGAAGAGAGGATCCCTCCTGTTGGCACTGGAACAATTATTGCTTCAAGCAGTAATTATAGAGGTTCCCCTGGAAGAATGGGGGTTCGGGTTTTGCTCAAACCTCTTTACAGTTCCGAAGCCAAACGGGGACGTGAGGCCCATATTAAATCTAAAAGGGCTAAACAAATTCCTACATATCAGGACTTTCCGGATGGAGTCGATCCGATCGGTAGCCACTGCCCTACAAGGGGAGGAATGGTTAGCCTCGATCGACATCAAAGATGCTTATTTGCACATCCCCATCTTTCCAGCCCACCAAAAATTTCTACGCTTTGCGGTAGAAGGGCGCCATTTTCAGTTCAGAGCCTTACCCTTCGGTCTGGCCACAGCACCAAGAGTGTTCACAAAAATTCTGGCCCCATTATTGGCCAATCTAAGAACACGAGGTGTAACGATAATGGCATATCTAGACGACTTGTTGCTGATAGACCACTCAGTGGAAAAACTAGAAGTGGTTGTTCACGAGACAATCAAGTATCTGGAATATCACGGTTGGATTATCAACCGAGACAAGTCAGCCCTAAAACCAGTCAAAAGTCTGGAATACTTGGGGCTAAGGCTGGATTCAGACCAGAGAAAGATTTTCTTGCCTCAAGAAAAGGGGTCGTCTTTGAGAGATTTGATCCACTTAGTGGGTTCAAAAAGACAGCCATCCATACGCCTGTGCATGAGGCTGCTGGGAAAAATGGTGGCATCATTCGAAGCAGTACCCTACGGTCAATTCCATTCAAGGAAGTTGCAAAGGGCCATACTGTCAGCCTGGAACAAGAAAGCTCAGGCTCTGGACTTACCAATGTCCTTGTCCCCTTCCGTTCGCAGGAGCCTCCGCTGGTGGTTGGTTCCCCAGAATCTGGAAAGAGGGAAATCCTTCAGTCCGATTTCCTGGAAGGTGGTCACTACAGATGCCAGCCTTATAGGCTGGGGAGCAGTACTGGAGCAATGGTCTCTCCAGGGCAGATGGTCGGATGCGGAAAAGGCCCTGCCCATCAATCTCTTAGAGATACGAGCAGCCCGGTATGCCCTAGTAGCATGGACATCCAAACTCCAAGGGTCCCCTGTCAGAGTTCAGTCAGACAATGCCACAGCAGTGGCATATATCAATCGTCAGGGGGGCACCAGGAGTCGTGCAGCCCAAAGGGAAGTAAATTACATCCTGAAATGGGCAGGAAAAATATGTCCCAGCCATATCTGCGGTATTCATTCCAGGAGTGGAGAATTGGAAGGCGGACTTTCTAAGTCGCCAGCAATTAGGCCCAGAGGAAGGGTCCCTTCACCCCGAGGTTTTCTGGACAATATGTCAGCGGTGGGGAACATCGGATGTAGATCTTCTAGCATCCAGATTCAACGCAAAGGGGGATAGGTTTGTCTCTCGGACAAGGGATCCCCTAGCTTGCGGCTCGGATGCCCTAGTGTTCCCTGGGGATCAGTTCAAGCTGATATATGCATTCACACCGCCACAATGGTTACCTCGATTACTCCGCAGAATCAGGGTAGAAAAGAAACCAGTGATTCCGGTGGCTCCAGCGTGGCCCCGAAGAGCGTGGTACGCGGAGATTGTAAAATTTCAGTGGGGAGTCCTTGGACTCTCCCACGTCGTCCGGCTTTCGCAAGGACCGATATACCACCCTTCCTTACCAGCCCTAGGTTTGACGGCCTGGCTATTGAAGCCCACATTCTAAAAAAGAGAGGGCTCTCTAATGCTGTGGTATCTACCATGATCAATGCCAGGAAGCCGGTATCCAGGCAGATCTACTATAGAATCTGGAAGGCGTACATCGCGTGGTGTGAGGCCAAGAAATGGCATCCACATAAGTACGTAATAGGTAGGATTCTGGACTTCCTACAGTGGGCTGTAGATAGGAAGCTTGCCTTGAGTACTATCAAGGGTCAGATTTCGGCCTTGTCAATATTTTTTCAAAGGCCCTTGGCTTCGCATTCACTAGTCAAAGCCTTTATACAAGGAGTGATGCGTATTAGGCCTCCGGTTAATATTCCCATATGTCCATGGGATCTAAACTTGGTTCTGTCGGTTCTACAGAAACAACCATTTGAACCATTACAGCATATTTCCTTGGTGCTTCTCACCAGGAAATTGATTTTTCTAGTAGCCATTTGTTCGGCTAAAAAGAGTATCGGAATTAGCAGCTATGTCCTGTAAGGAGCCATATCTGGTTATCCATAAGGACAGAGTAGTGTTACGTCCTCATCCAGCCTTTCTTCCTAAGGTGGTATCGAGTTTTCATTTGAACCAAGATGTGGTTCTTCCTTCTTTTTTCCCCAAGCCTACTTCGGTAGAGGAAAAGTTATTGCATTCTTTGGATGTAGTAAGAGCAGTTAAAGCTTATCTAAAAGCCACTGCTCAGATTCGCAGAACGGATACTTTGTTTATTCTGCCGGAAGGCCCCAGAAAGGGTCAGGCAGCGTCAAAATCTACTTTAGCCAAGTGGATTCGACAGGTCATAATACAAGCCTATAGCTTGAGAAGTAGACCGCCTCCGTTCAAAGTTAGGGCGCACTCCACGAGAGCAGTTGGAACTTCATGGGCAGTGCATCACCAGGCCTCCCTGGCTCAAATCTGTAAGGCCGCAACATGGTCTTCGGTACACACGTTTACTAGGTTCTACCAGGTGGACGTTAGAAGTCAGGAGGATGTCGCCTTTGGGCGCAGTGTGTTGCAGGCCGCAAAAGATCCTCATGTCTGATAGCGCTCAGCTTATATATGGTGTATCCCCCCCCTCATTTGGCATTGCTTTAGGACATCCCATTAGTAATGACTATGTCGCTCTGTGTCCCGTGATGTACGAGAAAGAAAATAGGATTTTTATAACAGCTTACCTGTAAAATCCTTTTCTTGGAGTACATCACGGGACACAGAGCTCCCGCCCCTCTTTGGGGACACTTATTGCTTTGCTACAAAACTGAGGTGCTCCCGGATGGGAGGGGCTTATATAGGGGAGGGTACTTCCGGTTTTGGAAGTTGCCAGTGCCAGCACCTGACGGTAACTATATAACCCATTAGTAATGACTATGTCGCTCTGTGTCCCGTGATGTACTCCAAGAAAAGGATTTTACAGGTAAGCTGTTATAAAAATCCTATTATTTCAGGGTTTTCTACTCATGGCAAAGCTACAATAGTGACAGATTTGCGTGTGCAGCACCAGAAAGAACTGTCAATGTGTGCTCGGTTACCATCCATTAATCCCTGTTCCTGAATGTCAGTTAATCTGTGCCCATCAAGGCCTGTGAGCCAATTGAAATTTTGGCCTTTATTATTGTATTACATTATTACCTGCACTGAATTATTGGGAATTTCTGGATTCACCTTGGGTTATGTGACACAAGACTTGAAATCATACACATGACCTCCAATTTATATAACCACAGATCTCAAAATTAAACCATCACATGTTCAAAATACACAGTGCAGTATATTATCCAACATTTAAATCATGGTTGTGTAGATTTAACCACTTCCCACCCGGCCTATAGCAAAATGATGGCCGGGTGGTGATTCTGTTATCCTGACTGGACTTAATGTGACGTCTTTCAGGATAACAGCCGACCTGCAGCGCGGCGATCGGTGGTGCTGCGTGTCAGTCTGACACACCGCAACACCGATCTCGGTAAAGAGTCTGACGGAGACTCTTTACCACGTGATCAGCTGTGTCCAATCACAGCTGACCACAGTGTAAACGAGAAGACCCATGTATCAGCTTTTCCTCACTCGCATCTGACAGACGCGAGTAGAGGAGAGCCGATCGGCTGCTCTCCTGACAGGAAGTGTCTGCGCTGATTATCAGCGCAGCCCCCCAGAGGATGCCCACTCAGGACCACCAGGGATGCCAATCTATGCCCAAAAATTATGCCAATCTGTGCCCATCAGTAGTGCCTGTCAGTGCCTCCTCCTTTAAAGTGATGCCCATCAGTGAAGGAGAAAACGTACTTATTTACAACATTTTATAACAAACGAAGAAAAACATTTTTCAATTTTTTTTTGATTTGTTTAGCAAAAAATAAAACCCCAGAGGTGATCAAATGCCACCAAAAGAAAGCTCTATTTGTGGGAACAAAATGATAAAAATTTAGTTTGGGTACAGCAATGCATGACCGCACAATTGTTTAAAAAGTGACAGCGCTAAAAGCTGAAAATTGGCTTGGGAAGGGGGTGCTTGGTATTGAAGTGGTTAAACCATTCACAAAAAAGGAAACTAGATTTTAACATTTCTTTATGACACTTAGAACACAGCATTTAAAGTAATAGCCTCAAATAAGAGTTTTAAAGCGCTGGTTCGGATATATGTATTCAAATTTACATAAGTTTGTAAGATCAGTGTCCATCAAAATTGAATGTAACCTGAAAACAACATTAACATAAGGGGGAAAAAAAAGTTGAAATGTTAGACAGATGGCAAAGTGTAGCATACCTGCCCATTGCCTTCCAGTGATGGGTTCTGGAATAGAAGGAAAACTCCAAAGAAGAAAACTAATCCTTCAAAGGCCCCCAGCAAAGTCCAGTATAAGAATGGCAACCACTGTAACATTGCATTGTCCGATATTCTCCTGCAATTACAACAAAAAAGATCAAAACTTTAAACAGAATGTTGAGAAAATGCTTACTAACTAGCAGCAATATTTATGAAAACGTAAATATCAAATATAGTATTAGACTTTGCCCATTGACATTTAAATGTTAAAAGCAGATATGTAGTCTGACCAGGCATCAGTTCCATGACCTATATTATATACTTGAGGTCTACTGGAATTTTTGATGCTGCTGAACATTTCAGGACAAAAAGCCCAATTCAATAAAGTAGCACATAGAGCAAAGATTATGTGCAATGTAAAAGGTAACATTAAGATGTCTAACTCCAATATCTAAAGCTGGTAGAGAGTGGCTAGATGTCCCTGGAGCCGCACATCAAGTCAAGATCTGCTGTATGATAGTGAATGGCAGTTTCAGCCTGGACCCCTGCCAGGCCACGCCCCCAGGCTGAGACTGCCATTTACTATTATACAGTAGGTCTTGACTTGATGTGCGGCTCCAGGGACACCTAGTCACTCTCTACAATTGCATTGAGCATAGGCAAGCTCCCTTCCTGGCCAGCACTCACCGCAGTGGGCACAGGACTTCATTCCCATACAGCCTGAGTGGCTCACACACATATCCTTGGTTCACAACATCTAAAGCTGGCCACAGACCGATCGAAATTCAGCCATGACTGGTCAAATTTCAATCTGCGTGTGGCCATCCCCGTTTGACAGTAATGGATAATTAGATCGACTTCCATTGAACAGACCTGCTGGAAAACGTATTGATCAGAGGCTGCAGCTGTCAGACTACAATGTCCTGGCGGAGGGGATTTGTTTATCCACTCCGCTCGTGTGGATGGAGGAATCGCCATCTAAGCCCAGCTTAACAGTTCCTTATGAAGCATGTGCTGATTTTCCAGAAAGCATGTCAATGCCTAGAGAGGATAAAGAAGAGCAGCCATGAATCCTAGCCTAATCCTGGAGGAAACCAAGGCTAGTGGAAGGAGATTATTCTTCATAAGCTGAAAGTGAACAGGTTTTTTTTTTATCGTTCTCAGAATCTTTGGCAGCATATGTACATTAACCTTTAATGGTCTGCTTCTCCTCTACAGAACAATGATATGAAAAAGTTACATATCTAACCAATCTTATGTAGCACTGAAATACACAGCATTCATGTGTCCATAAGAATTATTATTTATTCATATAACAATGTCATCTCAGATGGTGCTATACAAACTGGTAGATAAAACAAGTAGTATGGGTGTATGGGTTATACAATATTTAAAGGGTTCCAAAGAGACGTTTAGTATAGCACAATAGGAGAGAGAAACCAGCTTCAAACAATTATTTCTGAAACAAAAATCTTCATACATACATATATAATTTAGGGTTTGCCATCAGAGTTTCAATACTGATGTGTTGTTCCAGCAGACTGTAGGCCAGGATTGGAAGAGACGTGAAACAGATGTTGTACATGGTCAGGTAGGCAGCATCATAAAGTGGCTACAATACAAACAAGAGAATGTACAGTAAGCAAAAATAAAACGATACCCAAAAAAAGTGCAAATTTGAGGGGATAAATGAAATACCACCAAATGTGTTATTAAAGCATCAAGTAAAACTCCTAGAAATAAAAAAAGGTAAACATCAAATTTGCCCTAATCAGTCAAACCACCTCCAATAGTGTCTGTGAAGTTTTGTTTACTATTAATCCAGGTGATGGTACAGCTAGTAATACCTTTTGTAACCTTTAGGCCTCATGCCCACGGACGTTTTTACAGCCGCGTTTTTGAGCGTTTTTTACAGCTTAAAAACGCCTGTCCATGTTAGTCTATAGCTTCATGCCCACCTAGACGTTTTTGAGCTGCAAATAGCATAGATGTTTTTAAGCTGTAAAAAAAACCCAGGACCAGTGCGTTCCTCAGCGTCAGAATTAGGCATAAAAAAACGCGAGCGTCAAAAAACGCGCACTAACGTGCAAAAACGCGCACTAACGCGCGGTCGCGTTTTTAGCTCCGACGTTTTTGTTTTTTAAAAAAAAAAAAAAAAAAAAAAAAAAAAATAATATTTACAATAACATGGACAGGCGTTTTTAAGCTGCAAAAAACGCAGCTGTAAAAACGCCAGTGGGCATGAGGCCTTAAGGCCCCTTTCATAAGGGGGGACCAATCGGGTCCGCCTGTTGGTTTTTTAGGTGGACCTGATCGGACCATTCATTGCCCTCTATGGTGCGGTGGGTGTCAACAGACATGTGTCCATTGACACTCGCTGACTACCGATCCACTAAAAACAGACAGATAGGGGATCAGATCAGTTGTCGGTTTACATCCGAAACACCCATAGAGCAAATTAGGCTGTGTTTGTATCTGCTCTGCATCAGCGGAGTGGACACAGACCTGTCATCCATCTGCTCAGCGGGAAGATCCCCCACTGAGCAGGCAGGTCCGCCAGTGTGAAAGAACCCTTACTGTTCAATATAGAACAAATCCAAAGTCAGTAACTCCACTAGTTACTTCTGAGTATGCACACTGTTAGTTAAAGTATAACTAAAGGCTTTTGTAGTTTTGGATAGAGTGGAGAGGGTTTGGTACACCCGTCAGGTCTGCACTGCCATCTGTGCTCCCGTTAAAGAAACTTACACTCTCTGTCCTGTTTACGATTATTGAAAGTAAAATAAACACCTAAATTTTGGGTTGTCCCCAGAACAGTAACAGAGGGGGAATCTTCCAATGGGGACACAAGGTCTGGTGACCGCATGGGAGTCCCTCACTTCCTGTTTTGGCTATGGGACAGGAATTTAAGTGAAATCTCCCCAACGGGACGCAGATGGGAAAAAAAAAAAAAAAAAAACTGACGGGGGGTTAAAACTCTCCCTACGCTACCCAAAATATAAACCAGGGTAGGTCTTTACACAGTAGATTGGTGGCTCGCTATTTATTCTGTGCCATTTATAAATGGCACTGGAAAAAAAGCCATCAGGCCATCACTGGGTACTACATTGTACTGAGATGATCTGAAGGGCTGGGTGACAAGTGATTGCTATGATTGGTCCTCACAGCAATCACATGCTATTATTTATAGTGTTGATCCCTCTCCCACTTCAGAGGAAGGAAGGAGAGATTTTAGTCATTGTGAATGGGGAAAAAAATTCCATGCAACCCCTGCGTCCGAACGGCTTTGATTTAGTCTCTTCAATGTAACCACGGAAGCGACGTCACGTCCGGGTTACTCGGCTGCCAATGGCGCTGGATTAAAAAAAAGTACACGGTATTCAGAATCGCAGTTTTCTGCGATCTGAATACTTTGAAGTGCAAAGGAGGGATTGGGGGTCTTTTAGACCCCCGATCCCTTCATAAAGAGTACCTGTCACCACTTATTACTGTCACAAGGGGTGTTTACATTCCTTGTGACAGCAATAAAAGTGATCAAATTTTATTTTTATTTTTTTAAAACACAATTTTAGATTATAAAAATAAATAAGAAAATCTTTTGTTTTTTTAAAGCGCCCCTGTCCCCGCGAGCTCATGCAGCAAAGAAAACGCATACGGAAGTCGCGGCTGCATATGTAAACGGTGTTCAAATCACACATGTGAGGTATTGGCGCGATCGTCAGAGCGAGAGCAATAATTCTAGCTGTAGACCTCCTCTGCAACTCTAACCTGGTAACCGTAAAAAAAAAAATTAAAGCGTCGCCTATGGAGATTTTTAGGTACCGTAGTTTGTCGCCATTCCACGACTGCGTGCAATTATAAAGCATGACATGTTTGGTATCCATTTACTCGGTGTAACATCATCTTTCACATTATACAAAAAAAATTGGACTAACTTTACTTTTGAATTTTTTTTTTAATTCATGAAAGTACATTTTTCCAAAAAAGTTGCATTTAAAACACCGCTGCACGAATCCCGTGTGACATAAAATATTGCAACAATTGCCATTTTATTCTCTAGATTCTCTGCTAAAAAAATATATATAATGTTTGGGGGTTCTAAGTCATTTTCTAGCAAAAAATATGTATTTTAACTTGTAAACACCAAATGTCAGAAATGGGCTTAGTCATGAAAGGGTTAAACCCAAAAGCCAACATTTATTATATTGCAGCTTACCAGTTCTTAGATGTGGTGGCTGCATTCGTTCTTTTTTAGGCTTGCTTTCTTCTATTTTTCCCTAGAGATCTAGCCAGTAAGTCTGTTTAACTACACAAGCTGTCTTGCATATGTAGCAATTAGGTGGTTTGTCTCAACCTTTTAACAGTGACAGGGGTGCTTAAAATGATCATCTTTTATTAATTTATGAAACTGCTTAAAAAATGTTAGCTGGAGTTTGGCTTGAATTTATCTAAATCTGCTAGTACATTTAACACTACCCTAATATAGGAAGTTTGTTACTGGCTGGACCAATGCTGAAATGAAAGTGGTTGTGTTTTTCTCTGCATTAAAGTAAAAAAAAAAAAAAAAAACTAGTGTCAGCTCTCCCCCAAATACTTACCCGAGCTTGATTTTGATCCGGCGCTGCTCTCTTTCTCCCTCCTTATTGTACTCATTGAAAGCCTTTGGCTCCTGCTGCTGTCAATCAAATCCAGGGAGTGAGGCGAGGAGTGGGGCCAAGCACCACACACAGGACAGCTTTCTCTGGTGTCACACGGCAAAGAGGAGGAGCCCAGAGCAGGAGGATCAGGGACACTCGGTGCAAAATCCATTGCAAGAACAGGTAAGTAGGACTTGTTTGGCATTTAAAAATATATATTTTTTTTTAATAACTTTACACTCAATTTAACAGAGATTGTGGCCTTTTTAAAATGACCAACACTATGGATATATCTTGAGAAACAAACCGGAGAAACACAGTTTACCGGTGAAAACGGCATCACTCTTCTAAATGACATCCTATAAAATCATTGTTTTCCTTCTATGACAAATGCAAGCTCTGCTAGAAAATGGATGATGTAATGTTGAAATTGTTGGCCTTGCAGCTGTAATGACATAACTCTCGCCCCACCAAAGATTACAACCTCATGGTAAAAGTGATTCAATCTAGCCGGGCTGCTATGGTAATGTTTAAATTACATCATCACAAAACAAGGAGCCAAAGTTCTACAAAATACATACCTGCTGAGAAAATCCACAGAAGAATTGATACAAAAACTGGGGCAGAATGAAGCACAAGTTCTGAAAAAATACAAAACTCTATAAATTAAAGAATCCTGGCATCAGAGATACATAGAAAAGCAATGCAGGGCATCTCACTAGGCGTATGCATTAGGAATCGAAGGCACAGAACAGCATTCTAAAATGTACTAAAAAGTGGTTAATAACTGAATACATTTTTAATATAAGGCCTCATGCCCACGGACCTTTTAAAAAAAACGGGCTGTAAAGCTAGTACAGACGCCAGGAAAAAAGCGGCGTATTTAACGCGATTTGTTCCGCGTTTTGCATTGAATTCAATGCACGTTTCCCCGCACTAGCTTTCAGCCGCGTTTTTCTTTCTCTATTCAAAATCAGTGGTTCCCTATGGAAGCCCATTGATTTGAATAGAGGTCACACCAGAAGTTGGATCAAGATGATCCGACTTGCGGGGCGACTCGTATGCGGAGAATCTTAAAGGGGAACCCCGCAAAAAAAAAAAAGTAAAAAAATTGCGCGAGGTTCCCCACAGGACAGATACCAGACATTTCGGTCTGGTATGGATCTTGAGGGGAACCCCCCCACACCAAAAAAGAAAATGGCGTGGGGGTTACCCCAGGATCCAGACCCGTATCCAAGCACGCAGCCCGGAAGGTCAGGTAAGGGGGTGGGGGGGGGGCAAGCGAGTCCCCCCAGACCATACCAAGCCACATGCCCTCCACATGGGGCGGAGAAGACCGGGCCAACGCTAGCAAAAGAGCGGCAGAAGATAGCGGAGGAGCCCAGCAGATAAACCGGAGAGGACGAAAACCCCCGGGGAGCTGCCTAATAAATTACTTTAACCACTTAACGACCGCTCACTGTATATATACGTCGGCACAATGGCACCGACAGGCACAATCACGTAGAGTGTACGTGATTGCCTTTGTACAGTTGGGGGGTCCAATCGGACCCACCTTCTGTACAGTGAGCGGTCGGAATTCGTCTGGGAGCGTTCCGAGATGGGGGGGCGGCCGTTCGATTCCGGCCACCCCCCCGCGATCGCTCCCGGCAAATAGAAATGCCCCCTCTGTCTGTGTAATGTTTACACAGACAGAGAAAGCAGGAGGAAGTGATGTCATCTCCTGTGCGGCGCTCACATATACCGAGCGTCGTACAAGAGAAGACACACAGGTCAGTGCACTAACACTACACTAACACCAGCACACATAGGCACATAAATCGCCCCCCCAGATCACCCCCCAGTCACAGTGTCACTGATTGCAGTGACCATTTATTTACTGATCACTGCAATCAGTGACATTTGTGACTGTAAAAGTGTCACTACATTTAGTTTTAGGTCCAGTGTAGCCCCCTAACCCCCCCTAATAAAGGTTTAACCCCTTGATCACCCCCCAGGTAACCCTTTCACCCCCTATCACCACTGTCGCTAAGCGATCATTTTTCTGATCGCTGTCTTAGCGTCGGTGATGCAGATCGGTAGCCAGTAATTTTTTTTAGGTTCGCCGCAGGTTTTTATAGCGTCAGGTACCCCCATATATTATCTAATAAAGGTTTTAACCCCCTAATTGCCCCTAGTTAACCCTTTCACCAGTAATCATCATATAAGTGTTACGGGTGACGCTGGTTAGTTAGTTTGGTTTTTATAGTGTCAGGGCACCCGCCGTATATAACCCAATAAAGGTTTAACCCCCTGATCGCCCGGCGGGTGATATCAATTAGGTTTTAGTGTCAGAGAGGGTCTGCGTCACACCCCAGGCAGCGTCAGGTTAGTGCCAGTAACGCTAACACCCACGCGTGAAGCATACACCTCCCTTAGTGGTATAGTATCTGAACAGATCAATATCTGATCAGATCTATACTAGCGTCCCCAGCAGTTTAGGGTTCCCAAAAACGCAGTGTTAGCGGGATCAGCCCAGATACCTGCTAGCACCTGCGTTTTGCCCCTCCGTCCAGCCCAGGCCACCCAAGTGCAGTATCGATCGATCACTGTCACTTGCAAAACACAACACACATAACTGCAGCGTTCGCAGAGACAGGCCTGATCCCTGCGACTCCAGTGCTGTAGGAGGTGATTTCACCACCACAGTTAAAAGCAAATATGCCGAAGCATTGGGGCAGCAGGGGCGGAGGAGCGATTTTGCTCCTAATGCCGTGTACATATGGTCAAAATTCCGACGGAGGCTTGCCCGTGGAAAAGTCCGACCATGTGTGTGCGGCATAACTTTTTTGCGGGAGGATGCCCCCATGCTTCGGCATATATAAATGGTGCGTGTATGCCCATCATTAGAAGTGGGTGGATGAAGGGCGGTATTCTAATGGTGGGCATACCCACCGATCAATCTCTTTTTTCGTTCAGCCACCTGGCTGCATGAAAAAAAAGATTACAATACATGTCCAACAAGGACCAGCAACGTACTGGTATGTTGCTGGACTTTGAATGGTTATACCAGATTGATGCCTGCGGGTTTAGGTATCATTCTTTTCAGCCAGCGGCCCGGCTTTCATGTAAAAGCAATCCTAGTGGCTAATTAGCCTCTGGACTGCTTTTACAAGCAGTGGGAGGGAATGTCCCCCCCCCGGATATAAAAAGCGCCATTGGGAAATTGGGAAAGCATTTTATCACACCGATCTTGGTGTGGTCAGATGCTTTGAGGGCAGAGGAAAGATCTAGGGTCTAGACCCCTGTTTTTTCAAAAAAAGTACCTGTCACTACCTATTACTATCATAGGGGATATTTACATTCCCTGAGATAACAATAAAAATGATAAAAAAAATAAAATATGGAAGGAACAATTTAAAAATAAAATAAAAAAAAAAAAAAAAAAAAAAAAAAAAAAAAAAGCACCCCTGTCCTGCCCTGCTCTTGCCCAATCACGAACGCAAGCATCGGTCTGGCGTTATATGTAAACAGCAATTGCACCATGCATGTGAGGTATCACCGCGAAGGTCAGATCAAGGGCAGTAATTTTAGCAGTAGACCTCCTCTGTAAATCTAACGGGGTAACCTGTAAAGGCTTTTAAAAATGTATGTAGTTTGTCGCCAATGCGCGTTTGTGCGAAATTTTAAAGCATGTCGTGTTTGGCATCTATGTACTCGGCCTAAGATCATCTTTTTTATTTCATCAAACATTTGGGCAATATAGTGTGTTTTAGTGAATTAAAATTAAAAAAAGTGTATTTTTTCCCCAAAAAATGCGTTTGAAAAATTGCTGCGCAAATACTGTGTAGAAAAAAAGAATGCAACACCCACCATTTTATTCTGTAGGGCCTTTGCTTTAAAAATATATATAATGTTTGGGGGTTCAACATAATTTTCCTGCAAAAAAATATATGTTTTCATGTAAACAAAAAGTGTCAAAAAGGGCTTTGTCTTCAAGTGGTTAGAAGAGGGAATGTAAGCTTCCTAATGTTGTGTATAAAATGCCAGAACAGTTCAAAACCCCCCCAAATGACCCCATTTTGGAAAGTAGACACCCCAAGCTATATACTGAGAGGCATGTCAAGTCCATGGAATATTTTATATGTTGACACAAGTTGCGGAAAAAAAGACAATTTATTTATTTATTTATTTTTTTTGCACAAAGTTGTCACTAAATGATATATTGCTCAAACATGCCATGGGCATATGTGGAATTACACCCCAAAATACATTCTGTTGCTTCTCCTGAGTATGGGGATACCACGTGTGAGACTTTTTGGGAGCCTAGTCGCGTACGGGACCCCAAAAACCAATCACCGCCTTCAGGCTTTCTAAGGGTGTAAATTTTTGATTTCACTTCTCACTGCCTATCACAGTTTCGGAGGCCATGGAATGCCCAGATGGCACAAAACCCCCCCAAATGACCCCATTTTGGAAAGTAGACACCCCAAGCTATTTGCTGAGAGGTATTGTGAGTATTTTGCAGATCTCGCTTTTTGTCACAAAGTTTTGAAAATTGAAAAAATAAAATAAAAAAATAAATTTCTTTCTTCATTTTCAAAAACAAATGAGAGCTGTAAAATACTCACCATGCCTCTCAGCAAACAGCTTGGGGTGTCTACTTTCCAAAATGGGGTCATTTGTGCTATTTTTGCATTTTATGGCCTTCAAAACTGTGATAGGTAGTGAGGAGTGAAATCAAAAATTTGCGCCCTTAGAAATCCTGAAGGCGGTGCTTGGTTTCCGGGGTCCCGTACGTGGCTAGGCTCCTAAAAAGTTCCACACATGTGGTATCCCTGTACTCAGGAGAAGCAGCAGAATGTATTTTGGGGTGCAATTCCACATATAACCATGGCATGTGTGAGCAATAGTAGGATTTTTATAACAGCTTACCTGTAAAATCCTTTTCTTGGAGTACACCACGGGACACAGAGCCAGTCATTACATAATGGGTTAAGGGTCACCAGCGGTGATTGGACACTGGCACAACCAATAGAAGACAGTTCCCCTCCATATAACCCCTCCCATCAGGGGAGTACCTCAGTTTTTGTAGCAAAGCAGTAAGGTTCCCATAAGAAGGGGGGGACCTCTGTGTCCCGTGGTGTACTCCAAGAAAAGGATTTTACAGGTAAGCTGTTATAAAAATCCTACTTTCTTTATCGTACACCACGGGACACACAGCCAGCCATTACATAATGGGACGTCCCAGAGCAATGCTCAATATGAAGGGGGGGAGACACAGATCAAACAGGCCGCTTGCGGACCAGAAGCCCTATACTGCTGCCTGCAGCACACTTCGCCCGAAGGCGGAATCCTCATGTCCTTTCACATCTATTTGATAGAATTTGGAAAATGTGTGGACTGAAGACCAAGTTGCAGCTTTACAGATCTGAGCCAATGAAGCCTGGTGATGCACTGCCCATGAAGCACTTATCGCCCTGGTAGAGTGCGCCTTAACAGGAAAAGGAGTCCTGTTCTTTAGACCATAGGCTTGAACAATTACCTGTCTAATCCACCTGGAAATGGTGGATTTTGATACCGCTTGGCCCTTCTTGGGACCATCTGGCAAAATAAACAAAACATCTGTTTTACGTATCTGAGCAGTTGCTTGCAGATACACCTTTACCGCTCTCACTAGATCTAGAGAGTGTAATAACTTTTCCCCCGCCGTCCGCGGGTTTGGAAAAAAAGAAGGCAGAACAATGTCTTGATTCAAGTGAAAAGCCGACACCACCTTGGGTAGAAAGGCCGGATGGGGTCGTAGTACAATTTTGTCCTTGTGACAAATTAGACAAGGCTCTTTACAAGAAAGAGCTGCTAGCTCTGATACTCTCCTAGCGGAGGCAATAGCAATCAAAAAGGCCAATTTCCTACTTAATATAATTAAAGGAATATGGCGAATAGGTTCAAAAGGTTGCTTTTGCAACACTGACAATACCAAATTCAAATCCCATGGACACAAGGGAGACCTGCCTGGAGGATTTATCCTCAGTACCCCCTGAATGAATGTCCGAACTAGGGAATGAGATGCCAATGGTCTCTGAAAGAAGACTGATAGAGCCGATATTTGACCCTTGATGGTGCTAAGGGCTAATTTCATATCCACTCCTAACTGGCAAAAGGCAAGAATCCTGCTTATTTCATATTTCTGAGGATTCCAACTTCTGGATTCACACCAGGAAACGTATGCTTTCCAGACTCTATGATAGATGAGTCTGGAGGCTGGCTTTCTAGCATTAATGAGCGTAGAAAGAGCCGGACCAGCGACCCCTCTCTTTTTCAAAATGTGGGTCTCAGCAGCCAGGCCGTCAAATTTAGCCTTTGTAAGGAAGGGTGGAATACTGGACCCTGTGACAGCAGGTCGTGTCGAAGTGGAAGCTTCCAGGGCCTTCCTATCGCCATCTTTACGATTTCGGCGTACCAAGGCCTCCTGGGCCAATTTGGGGCCACTAGGATTACTGGTATTCCCTCTTTCTTGATCCTGCGAAGCAGTCTTTGCAGAAGAGGGATCGGAGGGAATGCATAGATCAGTGAGAACTGATTCCAAGGAGTTATTAGAGCATCTGTCCCGTAGGCTAGAGGATCTCTCGTTCTGGACACAAAGTTGTCCAATTTCTTGTTGAACCTGGAAGCTAGCAGGTCTACATCTGGGTTTCCCCATCTCAGACACATGGCCTGAAAGATCTCGGGGTGGAGAGACCACTCTCCTGGTAGCAGCTGCTGACGACTCAGGTAGTCCGCTTGCCAGTTTTCTATCCCCGGAATGAAGATTGCAGAAAGGCAAGGTACATGCTCTTCTGCCCATGCAAAAATCCGGTTCACCTCTCTTTGGGCCACCCGACTGCGAGTGCCTCCTTGGTGATTGATGTAAGCTACTGCAGTAGCATTGTCGGATTGAACCCGAACTGGGTATCCCTGTAACCTGTATGTCCAGGTTTTGAGGGCTAGATATACTGCCCGGATCTCTAGTATATTGATGGGCAGGATCCCTTGAGTCTTGGCCCAGGTTCCCTGGGTAGAAGCCTCTTCGAATACTGCACCCCAACCTGATAGGCTGGCATCCGTAGATACCACCTTCCAGGACACTGGGAGGAAGCACTTTCCCTTCCGTAAATTCTTGGCTTCTAGCCACCACTTGAAGCTTTGGCGTACTTGTGAGGACAGGCGCATGGGTATATCCAGAGCTTGGCTCTTCCTGTTCCAGGAGGCTAAAATATTGCATTGAAGCCGTCTCGAATGAAACTGGGCGTAAGGGACCGCCTCGAAGGAGGCTACCATCTTCCCCAATAGTCTCATGCAAAGGCGAATGGACGGCCTTTTGCTTGCTTTGACCTTGTGGATCAGGTCTTTCAGAGACTGTATCTTTGGCTCTGGCAGGTATACCCTGTTTTGGGCTGTATCTATGATCATGCCCAGGTACACTATCCTTCTTTGGGCCTGGAGAGAGGATTTTTGTAAGTTTATAATCCATCCTAAATGCTCCAGGTATCCTACTGTAGTGTGCACCGCGTGATCCAATCCCTCCTTTGACTGATCTATTACCAGTAGATCGTCTAGATAGGCTGTTACCGCAATGCCCTGTGTTCTCAGGTTTGCCAACAGAGGAGCTAGCACCTTTGTGAATACTCTGGGCGTGGTGGCTACACCAAATGGCAGGGCCACAAATTGAAAGTGGCGATGTTCTACCGCAAACCTTAGGAATCTTTGGTGAGCGGGGAGGATGGGTATGTGTAAGTATGCGTCCTTGATATCTATGGACGCCATGAATTCTCCGCCCTTTAAAGTGGCGACCACGGATCGGATCGTTTCCATTCGAAAATGGCGAACGTTCAGAAACCGATTTAGGGATTTTAGATCCAGGATGGGTCTGACATCTCCATGGCTTTGGAATCACAAAGAGGTTTGAGTAAAAACCTGAACCTTGCTCTTCTTGGGGTACCTCTGTAACCACCCCTTGAGCCATTAAGTGATTCAAACCTTTGAAGAAGGATCCTCTTTTTTGTGGATCCTTGGAGACTCTTGAAACTCGAAATTGAGAAGATGGGATCTCTCGAAATTCCAGTTTGTACCCTGAGGATATTGTGGATACCACCCATTTGTCCTGGGTTTCTGTCCGCCAAGTCGCTGAGAACTGACGAAGCCTTCCCCCCACTCGGCCGAGCGGGGGCGCCCCTTCACTGAGAGGTTTTGGGGGCTTGCTTATTAGCTCTTGCACCCCACGGCTTCTTGTTCTTCTGAGCCTGTCCCTTGGCTTTTGTGGGCGGCTGAAAAGGCCGTCGCCACTGGCTGGAGTCAGATTTCCCGGGAGCTGGGGAGAGAGAGCGTTTAAAACAAGGCCTCTTGTTTTTCTTTCTCTCAGATAAAAGTGTCGTTTTACCACTTGATATCTTCTGTATATATTTTTCTAAATCTTCCCCAAATAGGCGTTCGCCATGGAACGGGAAACTTGCCAACAGCTTTTTGCATGGGGCTTCCGCTGACCAATGCTTAAGCCAAAGTACCCTGCGCATATGTACCAGCTGGAGTGTAAGGCGTGATGCCTGTATGATAGAATCTCTCATGGCATCCACTGTGAAGCATAAGGCTTTAGGCAAATTCTCCCAATTTTTAGCCTGCTCCAAAGGCAGCTCCTTCAGCCCCTGCTTTACCTGTTGGCTGATGACCTGACACATACCAACCGCTGCTACCGCAGGTTGGGTAATTGAGCTGGCCAAAAGGAAGGAGGATTTGAGTAGGGATTCCAACTTCTTCTCAGAAGGATCTTTAAACACTTGTACATTGTCCACCGGACATGTCAGGTTCTTATTTACACAAGAAATAGCCGCATCTACCGAAGGCAGGCTCCATTTCTTTAAAAAAATTTCCTCCATAGGATAAAGAATGTTAAACTTTTTTGGAGGTGAGAAACGCTTATCTGGATGTTGCCAGTCTGCGTACATTAAATCCTCTTATAACGGATGAACCGGGAAGGAGCATGCACCTTGCAGGGATCTTAATGACCCTAGGGAGGAGACAGGTGATTCCGTTACCTCCGAAGAGGGTAACTTAAATGCAGATCGCACTGTTCCTGCATAGCATTGTACCTGTGACTTCAAAATCTGGGATACCGAGAAAGGCTCATCCGATATCCCTGATCCGTCTGACTCCTCATCTTCTGCTGATGTAGCCTCCTCCTCATCCTCCTCCTCCTCAGGTACTTCTGAAGGGAGGTCCAACACTGGAGGAGATCTGCTTCGCTTATTGTCCTTTTTGGAGGACTTAGCGATCAAGGTAGCAATTTTCTCCTCCAGATTATTTAGGGCTGCTGACAAAGTGTCCTCAGTGACATATGCAGGCCCAGGCTTCACTGGGGAAGCCGCCATACCTGACAGAGGTAATGGCTCATCCTGCACAGGTGCATTTGGCAACACAGGAGAGGAAGGTACCGAGTCAGCACAGCTAGAGCCTCCTGTCTCAGGCAGCGGTGCTTTTTTATCTCTTTTTGTCCGCATTACTTCCCCTGGAAGGCTTACTGTTTAGACAAAATACAAGGTACCTAAATGTATACACAACCGTGCTTAGTTTAGCAATTTACATTAAGTATGCAACTTTTAACACACAGCTATGCAAAACATGGATGCCTTCTAGGAAGTACCCAGTCCAACCACATGGAGTCTTGTGTCCCTGTATAGCTGCTGTGTTTCTCTGCCA
Source organism: Rana muscosa (assembly GCA_029206835.1). Classification (NCBI taxonomy): domain Eukaryota; kingdom Metazoa; phylum Chordata; class Amphibia; order Anura; family Ranidae; genus Rana; species Rana muscosa. The sequence goes on from CM055125.1 coordinate 119,388,003, forward strand.
GGAACAAGAGAACAAACGAGGTTGCTTGATGCTGCAGTGCTCTGCACACTGACAGACTTTTAAATTTGGCGCCGTTTCCGTGCCTGCGCGCGCCTACGTGCCCGCGCACGCCTTCGGCCCCCCCCCTCCGATAAAGCGCGCTCCCGCGCGGCTCTTTAGCGCTATGGCGGTGGCCACAGTGAGGGTGGACTCCCCAACCCTTCCCACTTACCTGCATCTGCAGGTGTCTGGTCGGCCACCGAAAGGAGGAGCGGGGTGCCCAAGCAAGCTCAGCAGCGAGGGACGAGCAGTGTACTTCGCCGAAGCCGACACTGAACAGAGTGAGGTGAGTACATTCAGCTCTTTACTCCCCCCAGTGGTGGAAAAAGAGAAGACATCCACTTTTTTTTTTTTTTTTGGAAAGGTCCATAACCTAGTTTTGGACCCTCTAATCTTACTTTATCCTCGCCGCAGGGTTTTTCTGCTGAAAATTTTTCAGACAGATACCAAACTTCACCCCTCACGGCGGGCTATGTGTGCCAACCTTCAGGGATATGGGTTCCTATTTAAAGGATACCTCTCCCCTGGGCCTTGTACAAGACTCTTACCAGGACTTTTAGCGAAATAGCGAAAGTGCTGGATCTTAGAGCCCAGTCCTCCGAAGAGAGACATTACAGGCGACGCCTCATGGGTGAGGCCCGGATCCCATCCAGTTTTGGCTCAACTTTGTAGGCATCTTGGATGGGTCCGAAAGCATAGCTCTTTTACCCCCAGAGGGTCTCTTTGGCAGAGCTTTCCTTTAGCACCTCCTAACGCATTCAACACCTTTCGACACTGGCGAAAAAACTGAGGTACTCCCCTGATGGGAGGGGTTATATGGAGGGGAACTGTCTTCTATTGGTTGTGCCAGTGTCCAATCACCGCTGGTGACCCTTAACCCATTATGTAATGACTGGCTCTGTGTCCCGTGGTGTACGATAAAGAAATATCATTTAGTGACAACTTTTTGTAATTTTTTTTTTTTTTTTGTCATTCAATCACTTGGGACAAAAAAAAAAAATATTCAATGGGCTCAACATGCCTCTCAGCAATTTCCTTGGGGTGTCTTCTTTCCAAAATGGGGTCATTTTGGGGGGTTTTGTACTGCCCTGCCATTTTAGCACCTCAAGAAATGAGATAGGCAGTCATAAATTTAAAGCTGTGTAAATTCCAGAAAATGTACCCTAGTTTGTAAACGCTATAACTTTTGCGCAAACCAATAAATATACACTTATTGATTTTTTTTTTTACTAAAGACATGTGGCTGAATACATTTTGGCCTAAATGTATGACTAAAATTGAGTTTATTCTATTTTTCTTATAACAAAAAGTAGAAAATATCATTTTTTTTCAAAATTTTTGGTCTTTTTCCGTTTATATCGCAAAAAATAAAAATCGCAGAGGCAATCAAATACCATTAAAAGAAAGCTCCATTTGTGGGAAGAAAAGGACGCAAATTTCGTTTGGGTACAACATTGCATGTCCGCACAATTTACAGTTAAAGCAGCGCAGTGCAAAATTCTGAATTCACCTCTGGTCCTTTAGCTACCAAATGGTCCGGGGCTTAAGTGGTTAAAAACCTATCTAGTGTGTTTTTTTATTTACACTTTTTCCCCCCAGGTGAATGGGTAGGGGTACCCCATACTCATTCATATAGGGTGGGGGGCCGGGATCTGGGGGCCTCCTTATTAAAGGGGGCTCCCAGATTCCGATAAGCCCCTCTCCCGCAGACCCCGACAACCAACGGCCAGGGTTGTCGGGAAGAGGCCCTTGTCCTCATCAACATGGTGACAAGGTGCCCCAAAGCACCAACCCCCCCATGTTGAGGGCATGTGGCTTGGTATGGTCTAGGAGGGGGGGGCGCTCGCTCACCCCCCCCCTTTTCCTGACCTGCCGGGCTGCGTGCTTGGATAAGGGTCTGGTATGGATCCTGGGGGAACCCCCACGTCATTTTTTTTTTGGTGTGGGGGGTTCCCCTCAAGATCCATACCAGACCGAAGGATCTGTTATCGTCCTGGGGGGAACCTCACGCAATATTTTTTTTTCAATTTTCGCGGAGTTCCCCTTCAAGATTCTCCGCACACGCGTCGCCCCGCAAGTCAGATCTTCTTGATCCGACTTCTGGTGCGACCTGTATTTAAATCAATGGGCTCCCATAGGGAGCCATTGATTTGGAATAGAGAAAGAAACGCCGGACGAGACTTAAACGCGATGTAACAAGGTTTAACGCTGTGTTAACACCCTTTTCCGGCGTCTGACGTCTTTACAGCTCTAACGCTGGAGCTTCAGAAGGCACTGGTCCTGGGTTTTTTTGCAGCTTAAAAATGGCTATGCCATTTACAGCTCAAAAACGTCATGGTGGGCATGAGGCCATAGGCCAACATGGAGAGCCGTTTTTAAGCTGCAAAAAACGCTCATAAAAGTGGCTGTAAAAACGTCCGTGGGCATGAGGCCTAAGACTTATTTTAATAACCCCGGTTATTTCCCCAAGTAGTTTTTTATACTCTAAATCTTCCAAGATACGCAACCACAAACATAGCTATGAATACATTAAAGCTGAAGTTAATTAAAAATGTTTTTGGAATGCAGCATCAAGAAAATAACTTACCTTTAATTAAATGTATCTTCCATCTTTCTTGGCTGCTGGTTACTGCCTTGGATCTAACAGTGAAGAATTGCGCTGCTCACCTTCCCTTTCCACCTTTCATCTATTCATAAAACGCCCTGTATTATATTTACAGAATGCAAAGTGGTCTGTGAGAGGAGGAGGGGGATCCTGTCATTTATCAGCCTTTGCTTTCTGGAAAAATACTAAAAAGGGAGTTTTGTGAATGCAGAAGGAGGATGGAAGAGGAAGGGCAGAGGGGCGAGCCATCACTGTTACAGCTGAGAAAGTTAACCCATGGAGTTCCTGGAAGTTCACTGCCATGAGGAGGATCCAGCAGCACTAAATGTTAGATTTTTACTGTAACCAGCAGGATGGAGGATACACTTCATTAGAGGTACGTTATCCCTGGTGTTATTCTCTCCCCCCCACTGAATTTTTTTTCCCCCAAACTTCAGTTTTTAAATATTTTTCATGTTGAGTAGCTTTCTAAATGAAAGCCTGTATGGAGGCAGAAAGCTGGGGAGAGTGTGCAGGAGCCTGACACTGCACCCACAATCCGCTGATTGCAGGTGCAATGCTTTGCAGCCTCCTGTGTAAAAATAATAATAAATGCACATCTTTTTTTCCTGCAAAAATGTGAATTTATTTTAAGGTAAACTTAGCCCTTAAAGTGGCTTGCACCTACAGGTAAACCTAGATTAAGGCTTACCTGTAGGTGCAAGAAATATCTCCTTAACCTACGCGGTTAAGGAGATATTTACTATAAAGCGATGCGCCAATGACATCATGCGCACTAGCGGGCCTGCTTCGTTGCCGGTTTACTGAATGGATCTTGCCGGCCCGAGCGCGCATGCGCGTGATGTCATCGCCGCTCCGGGCCAATCACAGAGCCGGAGCGGCAATAACAGGAAGAAGATCGGAGAGATGGCGGCGGCGGGGAAGGCACGGAGTAGAACTTCGGGGGCTTCGATCTCAGGTAAGTCGATCATAATGAGCTAGTATGTTATGCATACTAGCTCATTATGACATTCTCTTGCAGGGTTGATTTAAAAAAAAAATGAATGCGGGTTTACTTCCTCTTTAATGCATTAAATACTCAGATTTTTTTTTTTAAGCACTTTCAGCAACCGATTTACTTATTGAGCATGCAGCTTCTTTGAATCCTTGCCTATAGATCAGTTTAGGCTGGTGCCACGACCACTACCCCCTAGGCTTCCTGTTTCAGGGTGGCTCCTTTCTCGTACAGCATTCTTTGGAATCACATCTGCATTCACGGACTAAAGTCGTGCCTCCATAAACTGTGTGCATCAACACAAACGTATAGTCCCATAGCCTAGGATGGTAAGGCACTCCTCCCAACTAACGTACTGGCTGCAGACTGCACTGACCACTGCAAACTCTTTCTTGTTAAGACCAGAAGTTCAGGGAAGCAGCACTAAGAGAGCAGGAGTCCACAGCATTGAAAGTTGTAAACTGCAAGTGTGCGTGTACACTGCGGGATGTGTATTTTATGGTGTGCCCAATGTGTTAAGCTAAGAAACTATGAGAGTTTATTACCTAGATAGAAGCAGGCGGGAAAAAAGATGCAGACATATGCAATATTTGCCAGTTGACAAGATTTACACTTTGCCATCCTGTGCAAATACAGCTTTAAAAGTCATTCTGCTAATTTTCTGAACCAGCAAAAATGAAGCCTCTTAAATGGATCCTTCAACAGGATAATTCCTATATTGTGGCACCCTAAACCAAAGGGTAACGTTCTGTTTTCTGCATTATCATTAATAATAGTGATACTTACAAGGATCTTACCTTATAAAAGAAATACTGTACAAGGTGAGCTATTCTCACATAATACAAGTGTCCGTGTGCTAAAATAAGTTTTTTTAAGTGCTTAAATTTTGGCACAGCATAATCACTGTTCCTTGCTGCCTGGCGGCCTTCTTTTCCTTTAATGCCTGGAAAGGACAAAGAACAAAAATAATGTATAAAAACGGGAAAGTAGCAAGGCTAGATACACAGATTAGAAACGGTCACAAGGTACAGAAACCCAAGAGGATGTTTACAGTGCCTTGAAAAAGTATTCACACCCTATTTTCCATATTTTGTCATAGTACAACCAAAAATGTAAATGTATTTTATTGGGATTCTATGCGATAGACCAACACAAAGTGGTGCATAATTGTGAGGTGAAAGGAAAATGATAAATAGTTTTCCAAATTTTTCACAAAGCAATATGTGAAAAGTGTGGCGTGCATTTGTATTCAGCTCCCTTTACTCTAAAAACCCCTAACTAACATCTAATTGAACCAATTGCCTTTAGAAGTCAGAGTCCACCTGTGTGTAATTTAATCTCAGTATAAATACAGCTGTTCTGTGAAGCCCTCAAAAGTTTGTTAGAGAACCTTAGTGAACAAGCAGCATCATGAAGGCCAAGAAACACACCAGACAGGCCACGGATAAAGTTGTGTAGAAGTTTAAAGCAGGGTTAGGTTATAAAAAAAATATCCCAAGCTTTGAACATTTCACGGAGCACTGTTCAATCCATCATCCGAAAATGGAAAGAGTATGGAACAACTATAAACCTACCAAGACATTGCCATCCACCTAAACTGACAGGTTGGGCAAGGAGAGCATTAATCAGAGAAGCAGCCAATAGGCCCATGGTAACTCTGGAGGAGCTGCAGAGATCCACAGCTAAGGTGGGAGAATCTGTCCATAGGACAACTATTAGTCATGCACTTCACAAATCTGGCCTTTATGGAATAGTGGCAAGAAGAAAGGCATTGTTAAAAAGAAAGCCAAAAGAAGTCCCATTTGCGAAAAGCCATGTGGGGGACACAGAAAACACGTGGACAAAGGTACTCTGGTCAGATGAGACCAAAATTGAACTTTTTGGCTAAAAAGCAAAACGCTATGTGTGGTGGAAAACCAACACTATACATCACCCTGAATACGTCTCTACCACCGTGAAACATGGTGGTGGCAGCATTATGTTTTTCTTCAGCAGGGGCAGGGAAGCTGATTAGAGTTGATGGGAAGATGGATGGAGCCAAATACAGGGCAACCTTGGAAGAAAACCTGTTAGTCTGCAAAAGACTTGAGACTGGGGCGGAGTTGTCACCTTCCAGAAGGAAAACGACCCTAAACAAACAGCCAGAGCTGCAATGGAATGGTTTAGATCAAAGCATATTTATGTGTTAGAATGGCCCAGTCAAAGTCCAGACCTAAATCCAATTGAGAATCTGTGGCAAGACTTGAAAATTGCTGTTCCCAGACTCTCTCATTCTAATCTGATAGAGCTTGAGCGATCTTTGTAAAGAAGAATGGGCAAAAATGTCACTCTAGAAGTACAAAGCTGGTAGAGACATCCCCAAAAAGACTTGCAGCTGTAATTGCAGCGAAAGGAGGTTCTACAAAAGTATCGACTCAGGGGGGCTGAATACAAATGCATTCCACACTTTTCAGATATTTATTTGTAAAAAAAATTGAAAACCATTTATCATTTTCCTTCTACTTCACAATTATGTGCCACTTTGTGTTGGTCTATCACATAAAATCCCAATAAAATACATTTACGTTTTTGGTTGTAACATGACAAAATGTGGAAAAATGCAAGGGGTATGAATACTTTTTCAAGGCACTGTTCATATTGTTAGGAAAAACTTGGTAATGCAAGTAATTTGGATGTTTCGATCCGGTATGTACTCTTGTCAGTGAACCACACATTTGTTTGATGAGCTGCATTTCTAAATATTACACCCAGGTCCAACTGCTGAGCCAAAACTTTACATCTGCTCTCATCCAGGGTAGATTCACCCGAACACAAACTACTCCAGAGCATTTTACTCACACATTTGAGGCAGACGTGTTTTGGATAATAGCAACCATATGACCATAGGTAATGGCTACTAATAATCATAAAAAATGTCATGCTTTAAATTACTCTGCAATATTTGTTTCTACAATAATTTACAACATTAAAAAAAAAAAAAGGGAATTTTATTTACTGATCAGATGTTTTGGCATAAGAATAAGGAGAAATAGCTGTTTTAAGGCCTTGTCCGCTATATTCTACAAAATTGTATCCACTCAGATCACAGCTGACTTCCTGGTGTGAATATTCTTTCAAGAATGAAAATATAGCATGTTACCAGAGCAGAGTTGTGAACAGATTGCTTTCCACAAAGCAGAAAGTGCCATCCTCTCCTAGGAGCTATTGCCCAAAAAAGGAAAGGTCAGGAGTACAAACACTGAACATTCAAATATCCCTTATAGTTTCTAACCCGATTGCCTATAATAATCTGGGTACTTCAATGATTTGGGAACACATCGCCTCAAAAATTACGAGAATTACGATAGGCAGTCAAAACATTTTATGTGAACTGTAGCTGTTCCAGTCATGTCCAACAAGCTGAAGGCTCTCCTGCAAACTTGAAACAATCTAAATATACCATTGTTGTCAACAAATTCATATTCCAAATATAGAACATTAAAAATAAAAGTCCCTAAATCTATCCCATAGTTTGTAGACGCAATAACTTTTGCGCAAACCAATGAATCTACGCGCCTATTGCGACATATATTCTTCTACGTATTTTTGTTTAAAAAATAGCGGGCTAAACTGATGAATACATTCGTTTTTTTATATCGTTTTTTTGGATATGTATGATAGCAAAAAGTAAAACAATTTTTTTTTTTATTGTTGCCCTTTGGTTTATAGCGCAAAAAAAAACAAAAAAAAAAAACTGCAGGTGATCAAATACCACCAAAAGAAAGCTCTATTTTGTAGAAAAAAAAAAAAAAGGACGTCAATTTTGTTTGGGTACAATGTCGCACGACCGTGCAATTGTCAGTTAAAGTGACACAGTGCCGTATCACAAATAATGGCCTGGTCATTAAGTGAGCAAATCTTTCCGGTCCTTAAAGTGGCGTTCCATCCAAAAATGGAACTTCCGCTTTTTGGTACCCCCCTCCGGTGTCACATTTGGCACCTTTCAGGGGGGAGGAGGGAGTAATAATCAGTGTAATCCAGGTATCTGCTCCCACTTCCGGGCATAGATCACCGCAGTGATCTACGCCACATCCAGCGCCTTCTCCGTCCCCCCTACTGTCTTCTGGGAGACACACAGGTCCCAGAAGACAGCAGAGACCAGTGGAATCGCCCAGCGCGACTCGCACATGCGCAGTAGGGAACCAGGAAGTGAAGCAGCAAGCGTTCACTTCCCAATTCCCTAACCGAAGATGGCGGCAGCAGCACCCGAGAGGCAACGGACAGACCAGCCTTGGCTGCCAACATCGCGGGCACCCAGGACAGGCAAGTGTCCATATATTAAAAGTCAGCAACTGCAGTATTTGTAGCTGCTGACTTTTAATATTTTTTCGGCGGGACTCTGCTTTAAGTGGTTAATGAACACAAGAGAAATTTTTATTTTGTTTTAAAGTTCGTATCCTATATTCTTACCTCATTTTTGTGAAATAAAAGTATTAGAATTGGTAAATCCCTACCTATTCCAACATGTGCTTCTAAAATCATGCTAACATCATTTGCTCCATCTCCCACAGACAATGTGATAGGATTCCCTTTGGTATTTTTTACCATTTTAACAATCTGAAAAGAGAAGAAAATAGGTTGTAAGCCGGAAATAAAACAGACTTTTAGAACCGCAGTAATGAAAAGGTTCCCCTAATCAAATGTCTACACACACTATTGTTGCTGAAGACAAGCCTGGAAATGTTTTGCAAATCTGTTAACAAAAGTAATCTATTTACTAATCCCAATAATTAGTGTTAAAACACCCACATGTATTTTTCTGACAGAAAGGACCTATTTTTAGAGATGCATATGTCATTACATACACCTAACATAAGCATATTTCCTTCTATTTTATACGCACCTGTGCTTTTTGTAATGGCGCCATACGGCAACACAACACTGCAGTACATTTCTGACAAATCTGCAGAAAGATGTTCTTATAATGGCTGGAACTACAGTTGGAATTCAGTATAAGAGACAGAGTAGAACCATCAATTATCAAGCCATAATCTTGGTTTCCTGACCAGCTCCTGAAAGGCACAAAAGAACAGTATGCCGACCTATAGTTACAATTTTCCTATGTGGACTCAGAGAAGCAAGGAACAGAACACAATTACATGAAAGAGTCACCATAACAGGAATTCTGGTTACTGGACGTGGAAGAAATCTTGGCAGCAACTCCATTCCCATTTCACTTGGAGCAGACCCTCACTTTGCCCGGTCACCAGAGGCATTTTTAGTCATTTTTCTGCCCAAGGAGAAATATGAACCCCCATACATACACACACATGATCAATAAAGGAGTGGCTATAAGGCAAAGATAACGATTTTGGGTGAATCTTATTTTGAAAGTTTTACAAGTATATATAAAGTTTAACATTTCTTGTATAAAACTTTTATTTTACAAATAAACATTTAACACATCCATAGAATTCATTAGAAATCCCTGCATGTAAAAGACTTGAACCCCATGGGAGAAAATACTACTTCCCTTGTTGAACGGTTACATGCTAAAAGCTCCATTTCTCAGGGATACTATCCCAGTCGCTCTCACTAATGCCTAGTACGCCTGGGCCAAATGCCCGGAGACATCAGCTGGTTCAATAAAAACCCGCGTGTACGTCAGCCAGGCCGGCTTCTGTCGGACAAACACGCTGGAAAACCAGCAGCCGACCGGCTCCCGATCAGCACTCTCAGCCAATGGCAGAATGTTCTGGCGGCACACAACCGCTCAGCGGGGGAGATTGTTGTACTAACGTCAGACTGTTAAGCCTCGTACACACGATCGGATTTTTCGGACGGGAATTGTGTGTCGACAGACTGTTGGCCGAAAATCCCACCGTTTTGTACGCTCCATCAGACAATTGTTGTTGGATTTTCCGCGCACAAATGTTGGATAGCAGGCTTTAAAATTTTCGGCGGGCAACAGTCTGTTGTCAGATTTTCCGATAGTGTGTGAACAAGTCCGTCAGAAAAAAGTTCAAAGTACAAACACACATGCTCGGAATCAATGCTCACCAAACACGACATTAGAAGAAGGTGCCCAAAGGGTGGCGCTCAAGAGCTGAAAAACCACGCAGTACGTAACTCCAATCGTGTTTGTTGGCCGACATTTGTGTGCCATTTTTATGCAAGACAAAAATCCAGGCACACGCCCTTCGGAAAAAAGTCTGACGATATGTCTGCAAAAAATCCGATCAAGTGTACGAGGCTTTAGTACAGTGGCTCTGACAAGAGCTCTCAGTTAGGCTTACTGGTCCTTTTTCCACTGTTGGGAAAAGGAATCATTTAGTCTGAAATGTATGGCAGCAATACAATTGCTTCTGTGAACAACTTTCAAAGTGTATTTTTACCCGACAAGATAAAGTGAGGTTGATTTACTAAAACTGGAAAGTGCAACATTTGGTGCAGCTCTGCAGATAAACCAATCAGCTTCCAGGTTTTTTTGTCAAAGCTTAATTTAACAAGCTGAAGTTAGAAGCTGATTGGCTACCATGCACAGCTGCACCAGTTTTTGCACTCTCCAGATTTAGTAAATCAACCCCATTGTGCTGGATATTTCAACTTCATTGCAATAAGGCCAGCCATACACGGTTCGAATCTCAGCCGTTCAGCAGGATGAATGTACCAAGTTGATCGATCAACTTTGTTACAACCAGCCTGTCGGATTATCTTGCAGTTATCGCTAGTAGCTTCTATAGCCGCTAAGGACAAACATCTGTCCTCTCCCAGCAGGGACGACTTCCCCCTGAGAAGGAAATTGCTGATTTCCTGTCACCACTGTCTGGTTGCAGGAAAGAAATTTGCACTGTGTATGGCCTGACTGAAAGCGTTGTCTACAGTCCATGCACCTGAAAGAGAAAAAATTCCAGGCAGATGCACTATGATTCTATTATCTCTTGCTGGATGGCAACAAACCTTAAAGCTGGACATAGATTAAAAAAAAAAAATTCCCTCATCCACACATTCAATGTGAATGAAGGAATCCTTCCCTGCTGTGCTATTGTATTCTGGCAGCGGGAGTCCCCTGCTCTCAGCCACTATAGCCTATGGCTGCCATGCTAATCGAATGCAAAATTCCCAACATTCCCCTTCGAGAGGAGTTGATCACTAGGCCAACGCCTCTTAAAAAAGGGATTTTTATAACAGCTTACCTGTAAAATCCTTTTCTTGGAGTACATCACGGGACACAGAGCGACTTAGTCATTACTAATGGGTTATATAGTTTACCTTCAGGTGTTGGCACTGGCCAATTCCAAACCGGAAGTACCCTCCCCTATATAAGCCCCTCCCACCCGGGAGCACCTCAGTTTTGTAGCCAAGCAATAAGTGTCCCAAAAAGAGGGGTGGGAGCTCTGTGTCCCGTGATGTACTCCAAGAAAAGGATTTTACAGGTAAGCTGTTATAAAAATCCCTTTTTCTTTTTCGTACATCACGGGACACAGAGCGACTTAGTCATTACTAATGGGACGTCCCAAAGCAATGCCAAATGAGGGGGGGGGTACATAAGCTGGGCGCCATCAGGCATGAGGATCTTTTGCGGCCTGCAACACACTGCGCCCAAAGGCGACATCCTCCTGACTTCTAACGTCTACCTGATAGAATCTAGTAAACGTGTGTACCGAAGACCATGTTGCGGCCTTACATACTTGAGCCAGGGAGGCCTGGTGATGCACTGCCCATGAAGTTCCAACCGCTCTTGTGGAGTGCGCCCTAACTTTGAACGGAGGCGGTCTCTTTCTCAAGCCATAGGCTTGTATTATGACCTGTCGAATCCACTTGGCTAAAGTAGATTTTGATGCTGCCTGACCCCTTCTGGGGCCTTCCGGCAGAACAAACAAAGAATCCGTTCTGCGAATCTGAGCAGTGGCTTTTAGATAAGCTTTAACTGCTCTTACCACATCCAAAGAATGTAATAACTTTTCCTCTACTGAGCTAGGTTTGGGGAAAAAAGAAGGAAGAACCACATCTTGGTTCAAATGAAACCTCGATACCACCTTAGGAAGAAAGGCTGGATGAGGACGTAATACTACTCTGTCCTTATGGACAACCAGATATGGCTCCTTACAGGACATAGCTGCTAATTCCGACACTCTTTTAGCCGAACAAATGGCTACTAAGAAAACCAATTTCCTGGTGAGAAGAACCAAGGAAATGTGTTGTAATGGTTCAAACGGTTGTTTCTGTAGAACCGACAGAACCAGGTTTAAGTCCCAAGGACATATGGGAATACTAACCGGAGGGCTAATACGCATCACTCCTTGTATAAAGGCTTTGACTAGTGAATGCGAAGCCAAGGGCCTTTGAAAAAATATTGACAAGGCCGAAATCTGACCCTTGATAGTACTCAAGGCCAGTTTCCTATCTACAGCCCACTGTAGGAAGTCCAGAATCCTCCCTATCATGTACTTACGTGGATGCCATTTCTTGGTCTCACACCACGTAATGTACGCTTTCCAGATCCTATAATAGATCTGCCTGGATACCGGTTTCCTGGCATTGATCATGGTAGATACCACAGAATTAGAGAGCCCTCTCTTTTTCAGAATGTGGGCTTCAATAGCCAGGCCGTCAAACCTAGGGCTGGTAAGGAAGGGTGGTATATCGGTCCCTGCGAAAGCAGGTCCGGACGAAGTGGGAGGGTCCAAGGACTCCTCACTGACATTTTTACCATCTCCGCGTACCATGCCCTTCGGGGCCACGCTGGAGCCACCAGAATCACTGGTTTCTTTTCTACCCTGATTCTGCGGAGTAATCGCGGTAACAATTGTGGCGGTGGGAATGCATATATCAGCTTGAACCGATCCCAAGGGAACACTAGGGCATCCGAGCCGCAAGCTAGGGGATCCCTTGTGCGAGACACAAACCTGTCCACCTTTGCGTTGAATCTGGATGCTAGCAGATCTACATCCGGTGTTCCCCACCGCTGGCATATTGCCTGGAAAACCTCGGGGTGAAGAGACCATTCCCCCGGGCATAATTGTTGGCGACTTAGAAAGTCCGCTCTCCAATTTTCCACTCCTGGGATGAAAACCGCAGATATGGCTGGGACATATCTTTCTGCCCACTCCAGGATGCAATTTGCTTCCTTCTGGGCTGCACGACTTTTGGTGCCACCCTGATGATTGATATATGCCACTGCCGTGGCATTGTCTGATTGAATTCTGACAGGGGACCCCTGGAGTTTGGATGTCCATGCTACTAGGGCATACCGGGCTGCTCGTATCTCTAAGAGATTGATGGGCAGGGCCTTTTCTGCTTCTGACCACCTGCCCTGGAGAGACCATTGCTCCAGCACTGCCCCCCAGCCGATGAGGCTGGCATCTGTAGTGACCACCTTCCAAGAAACCGGACTGAAGGGTTTCCCTCTTTCCAGATTCTGGGGCACCAACCACCAATGGAGGCTCTTGCGAACGGAAGGGGACAGGGACATTGGTAAGTCTAAAGCCTGAACTTTTTTGTTCCAGGCTGACAGTATGGCCCTTTGCAAATTCCTTGAATGGAATTGACCGTAGGGTACCGCTTCGAATGAAGCCACCATCTTTCCCAGCAGCCTCATGCAGAGACGTATGGATGGTTTTCTTTTTGTACCCACTAAGTGGGTCAAATTTCTTAAAGACGACACCTTCTCTGGAGGTAAGAAAATCTTTCTCTGATTTGAATCCAGCCTTAGCCCTAAGTATTCCAGACTTTTGACTGGTCTTAGAGCTGACTTGTCCCGGTTGATAATCCAACCGTGATATTCCAGATACTCGATTGTCTTGTGAATAGCTACTTCCAGCTTTTCCACTGAGTGGTCTATTAGTAGCAGGTCGTCTAGATATGCCATTATCGTTACACCCTGTGTTCTTAGATTGGCCAATAATGGGGCCAGAATTTTTGTGAACACTCGTGGTGCTGTGGCCAGACCGAAAGGTAAGGCTCTGAACTGAAAATGGCGCCCTTCTACTGCAAAGCGTAGAAATTTCTGATGGGCCGGAAAGATGGGAATATGCAGATAAGCATCCCTTATGTCGATCGAGGCTAGCCATTCCTGCCCTTGTAGGGCGGTGGCCACTGATCGGATCGACTCCATCCGAAAGGTCCTGATATTTAGGAACTTGTTTAGCCCTTTTAGATTTAATATGGGCCTCACGTCCCCATTTGGTTTGGAGACTGTGAAAAGGTTCGAGTAAAACCCGAATCCGCTTTCTTCCAGGGGAACCTTCATGATTACCCCTTGGAGCAATAGTTGTTCTAGTGCCAGAAGGAGGGATCCTCTCCTTTTAACTCCAGCTTGTATCCCAGACTTACTGCGGAGAGCACCCATCTGTCTCTGATGGTGTCCCGCCAGGTCTCTGTGAACAACTGAAGTCTTCCCCCCACCCGATTGAGCGGGGGCAATACTTCATGCCTTAGGGGGAGGTTTTGTACCTCTCTTGATCCAGGGCTTCTTGTTACCCTGTGATTGTCCCTGATTTCTGCCCCCTGAATTTGACCGCGGAGGCCGTCGGAACTGCTTCACAGCCGATGTGCCCGGGACTGGAGAGGTAGGCCTCTTAAAAGAAGGACTTCTACCCTTGTTCTTAACCGGTAAGAGTGAACTTTTACCGGCAGAAATTTTCTGGATATATTTGTCCAGATCTTCTCCAAATAAGCGTTCTCCATGAAATGGGAAGCTAACCAGCAGTCTTTTACAGGGAGCTTCAGCAGACCAGTTTTTGAGCCACAAAAGCCTACGCATATGTACTATAGACAGCGTAAAGCGGGAGGCCTGTTGGATTGTATCCTTTATGGCGTCCACCGCAAAACACAAGGCTCTAGGCAGGTCAGCTAGGGCATGAGCCTGCTGATCTGGTAAGTCCCTTAAGACTTGTTTCAACTGATCTTTCACTGCTTGGCAGACTCCAATCGCTGCTACCGCAGGTTGTGTCACCATACTTGCTGTAGAGAAAGCAGATTTTAGTAAAGACTCCAATTTTTTATCTATTGGGTCTTTGAACATTGGAACATTATCTACTGGACATGTCAGTGATTTGTTAACAGAAGAGATGGCTGCGTCCACTATAGGGACCCTCCATTTTCTTATGAACTTATCCTCCATGGGATAGATCACCGGAAATCTCTTGGGGGGAGCAAATATTTTATCAGGATGCTCCCAATCCTGGTAAATAAGCCCTTCTAATAAAGGGTGGATTGGGAAGGAACAGACCGCCTGGGGAGCTTTTAGCGACCCCAGCGAGGAAACCGTAGTGGATGGTGGTTCCGCCAGAGGCATTTTAAATGCTGATCGGACCATGTTAGTCAGAGACTGAACCCATAATCTTTCAGCCTGAGAAGCTGAGAAAGGTTCTTCCACTGTTGATTCCTCTATAAGTGAATCAACCTCATCCTGATCCCCTTCAGGTAGGTCGATCTCTGTGTGGGGCTGTTCCTCCACTAACAGGCACTCTGAAGGAGGAGACGGAGATCGGACGCGCTTTTCCTGTGACAGGGAAGCAGCGATCAATGCTGTTAATCTCTCTTCCAATCCTCCCAGAGTTGAGGATAAAACCTCCTCTGTTATATATACAGGAGCAGGTGGACTGGGGACAGCCGCAGCACCAGACATTCCTGCGGGGTTTCTACGGCTACTGACCTCTGCATTCTCAGGGGAGATTGGTGCAGTGCAAGCATGCCCAATATCCTCAGAGCCCGATGGAGACCCCTTTGGCTTCCTGGAAGATTTATTTCCGGAGCGTCTGGACGACATATCCTTTAAGCACAAAGCTGAGGTATTCCCGTCGTCATACACCAATTTTTGCTGGTAATAGTCTAACACAGGTGCTGCTATATACCAGCTGGTGTCCACTAAAGTGCCTTTCTATGGGGATGCCTGCATCAACCGCCTCTGTGTGCCACTGTTTGTTGCTAGCTCTGTTTGCATGCAGCTGACACTTGTACTGTGTCTTTTAACCATGCTGGGACGCCCGCACATGCGCAGAAGCGCCGCGGCGCGCATCGAGCGTCATCCACCCGCCCCGCCCCTTTTTTTTCATAGGAGGCGCGTGCACGCGCCCGCGCGCGCGCCCGTGCGCCAATGGCGCCCTTTTCGAAAACCAACAGAGGACTAGGAGCCAGGGCCCTTTTTGCCGGAGGGCCTGTGCGGTGGATGAACGCAGCAACAGGGCAGAGGAAGTGGATTCCCTCAGAGAAACTTACCAGCTGCCTGGATCTTTTGAGTTGAGAAAACCAAAGATCCACATTTACAAGAAAAATGGACTACAGAAAGACAAATTAGGCTTGGGGGTCCCCCAATAGAACCAAGTTCCTGAGGGCCCCCACTTACCTGATCCCCGCCGCAGGACTTTGTTTGGTCCACAAAAGTCCAAACTTCACCTATCACGGCAGGCATTGTAATTAAACCTTCAGGGACCGGGTTCCCAAGGATTCCACTCCCCTGGACCTGTATAGCACCCTGCACAGACAGCGTCTTGGTCGTGGGTATGACCAGAGCTCTGGATCCCAGGGTCCAGCCCTCCTAAGAGAAGCATTACAGGCAAAACCTTGCTCTTCTGCTGCAAGGCCCGGGTACCGACCGTTTAGCTATGAAGCTTTTTTTGGTGGGATCCGGAACAGCTTACTAAGGCCCAAAAGAACCTGTACGCAAGCCCAGTGAAAACACATGTTACTCTTTGGCCAACACCTTAGACACTGGCAAAAAACTGAGGTGCTCCCGGGTGGGAGGGGCTTATATAGGGGAGGGTACTTCCGGTTTGGAATTGGCCAGTGCCAACACCTGAAGGTAAACTATATAACCCATTAGTAATGACTAAGTCGCTCTGTGTCCCGTGATGTACGAAAAAGAAAACGGGAACGGCCATAGATAGATTGAAATGTGGCTGAATTTGGTGAGATCTTTAGACACCACAGCTACTGTCAAAAAAGGCTGGTAAGCAGAAGGTAAACAGTAGTATTCTAACAACCAATAAAATGAAGAGAATTCTTTATTCTCAAGACAATTCCTCTTCTTCCAATGAGTCCCAAGAAGGTCAAAATTTGCACACCCCTGATTTTGAATTTTGCATCTCCCCTCTCACCTTCAGTCCTGGTGGCAATGATCACCAGGACAAATACATATTACCAAGAACAGAGATAGCAATGCAATCTAGACAGGGGGTTCTATCCCCTCACACCTACTAAATCAGGGTCTCACCTTTTAATACTGCCTTTCAGTTTTGGAGTCTCCTGCACCAGTTTTCGATGATACTCTAAAAGTAGTTCCTGCAAGCGATCTTCTTTCCTTTCAAACTCTTCTACATTTTTGGTTGTCAGTTCCAGCAATTCAGTGTTATTCTGGAACAGTCTACAAGCATAGCATGTAGATTTAGCAGTCTCCATTTTGTCACCTGTTAACACCCAAACTTTCATTCCAGCTGCATGAAGAGCTTCAATCGTTTCTGCTGCTTGCTCCTGGAGCCTGTTGGCAATGACAATTAAACTGATAAAAAGCTCATCCCAGAATATGGATTATAACAAACAGACACACAGTTTTAATCATCAGTTGCAAATGCAGGAACTAAAATTGCATGAAAAAAGGTTAGTGCTTCCCAGGAAACAAACCCATAGTGCTTCCAACCGGTACTACAGGCTCTTGTCACTGTGCGTTATATGGCCTCTCTTCATTTTTAAGCTCTCATACATTTGGGCAAGGCTACAATGGGTTCATTTCTGGCTTGCATTTCTACGAGATCAGAATCAGGACAATTCAGTAAATTACTGATGCTTAGCTAGCAGGTCAGCAAAGTGCACAACACCAGTGAGGTAGGCCATGTCCCTACAGGTAGATACTACGTCTGAATGCATTTCTGGAGGGCAAATGTTATTTGTGCGGTGGAGATCTTCAATTAAAATGAGTGCCTTTATTAAAGTCTCAACATGTGCTCAACACTAAGGAGTATAACTGTAAAAAATAAATAAAATAAAAATGTGGGTTCACATGATGTATATTATAACACATGAATGTGACCGGCTTTCAATGGAGCTGGTTTGCGCATGTTCGTGTGGCCGCGGTGCCGTTTTAACCACTTGCTTACTGGGCACTTAAACCCCCTTCCTGCCCAGGCCAATTTTCAGCTTTCAGCGCTGTTACGTGTTGAATGACAATTGCGCGGTCGTGCGACGTGGCTCCCAAACAAAATTGGCGTCCTTTTTTTCCCCACAAATAGAGCTTTCTTTTGGTGGTATTTGATCATCTCTGTGGTTTTTATTTTTTGCGCTATAAACAAAATTAGAGCGACGATTTTTAAAAAAAAAAAAAAAAAACTCAATTTTTTACTTTTTGCTATAATAAATATCCCATTTTTTTTTTTATCTTTTTTTCCTCAGTTTAGGCCGATACGTATTCTTCTACATATTTTTGGTCCAAAAAAAATCGCAATAAGCGTTTATTGATTGGTTTGCGCAAAAGTTATAGCGTCTACAAAATAGGGGATAGTTTTATAGCATTTTTACTAGTGATGGCAGCGATCAGCAATTTTTATTGTGACTGCGACATTATGGCGGACACATCGGACACTTGACACCATTTTGGGACCAGTCATTTTTACAGCGATCAGTGCTATAAAAATGCACTGGTTACTGTAAAAATGACACTGGCAGGGAAGGGGTTAACACTAGGGGGGCAAGGAAGGGGTTAAATGTGTGCCCTGGCGGTGATTACTACTGTGGGGGGAGGGGACCGATCTGTGTCCCTATGTACAAGGGACACAGCATCGGTCTCCTCTCTCCCTGACAGGATGTGGATCTGTGCGTTTACACACACAGATCCACATCCTTGTCTGTGTACCGGCCGATCACGGGTGCCTGGCGTACATCGCGGCGGCCAGGCACGCGCATCGGCATTTCAGCGACGCGCCGCCGCTCGCGCGCATCCCAGTGGCCGGAGGAGCCGAGGACGTCTATTGACGGCCTCCCGGATATCTAGAGCCACCTTGAGGCCGTCAAAAGTCTATGGCCCGGGCTCCATGTAGTTAAAAAGGGTCCTGTGCATTTTTGGGTCTGGTTCAGGTGCAAATTCAGGCAAAAATTTGCACCTAAACTGAAACACAGTGAACTCCAGACTGCAAACCACAGCCGGACATGTGTGAACCCAGCCTGAGGCTAGGTTCACACATGTGCGGTGCGAACTGAAGCTCCATTTTCACAGCCAATTGACAAAGTAGTTCAACGTTTCAGGTCAGGATTTTATTCTGTTCACAATTGAATGACATGGGCGATTCAGAAGCTTTCCCAAAGAAGTCAATGAGCCTGAATTCAAACCTGAGCCGAACCGCACTGCTCAGAAAACTGACAGGACTCTTTCAATTTGCACTGAATCTGTACTCCAGCTGAACCAGAAATATGTGAACAGGCACAACAGAAAGCAATGTTCTTTCACATGTAATGCAAAATTGGATGCGGTTCAATATGGATTCAAATTTGCATATGTGTGAACCTAGCCTTAAAGTGGATGTAAACCCGAAATTTTTTGCTGTCACAATGTAGTGTATAAGATTTCCTATCATTTGTGCCAGGTCTTGCCACAAAGATTTAATCCAGCTCTGAGCAATCCTCTTTTATTGTTCAGTGAGATAAAAAAGACAAACAGAGAAAAACCTTTGTCCGTTCCGCCCCCTTGCTTTGAGTGACAGGTTATTTACATATCTCGTGCATTAGCTTTAAACAGGCATTATTTTTTAATTCCCACCCCCACTCCTTTTCTGAAGTCATGTGGTTACTTTTCTGGATTTTGACTGGACGTTAGTGATCATAGCCGAAGTTCAGTGTAAGGAATACACATGAGAAAATGCATGTTGACAAGGGGAGTGTAGAGGTGGGCGGGGAGTCTACTGACATCACAACTCCACCCACCGAGCTCCAGACAACAGATCCACTCACAGAATCTGCAGTTTTTCAGGTCTTATAACAGACAGAGGGGAGACATTTGACAGATAAGGATACATGCAGGAGGCATGTACTGTATATCCTTATAGATCAGCACTATAGCTGTAGTTTAGAAAGGATGAGAG
This sequence comes from Rana muscosa, assembly GCA_029206835.1. NCBI lineage: Eukaryota > Metazoa > Chordata > Amphibia > Anura > Ranidae > Rana > Rana muscosa. Next base: position 119,407,690 of record CM055125.1, read on the forward strand.
TGGGTTTACATCCACTTTAATGTGTGAATGAGGAAAATACCTCACTATGGCCACTAGATGGCACGGACTATCACACAAATTACGCTCATGAGCTCCATCTAGTGGTCATAATGTGGTATGTCACCAATCATTTGCTCTTCAGAGAACATAGCCTAAGAACATCTAATTTCTTTCCTCGTTTGCACACAACAAATTTACATGCAATTTCAATAGACAAACTATGCAATTGTTTTATAAATATGCCCCTAAGAGTTCACATGCTTTCAAGTTGAAGTTACACATATGTGTCCTAATTATGCAGTGCTAAAAACCAAGAACTGCGACATCTGCGCTCAGAAAAAATAGAAATAAAGCAAAAGAAGAGCAGCCGTAAAGATTTGAAGATCACAATCCGGATAACAATATACATCAAATTGCAGCTCTAAAACAAATTGTTATCATAAAAAGTCCCTAGAATAATGATAGCAATAATAAATGCAAAAGGTCCAAGGAGAGAATCCCAACACCGTCTTCAGTGTCAAAAGCAATCAGCACAGTGAGAGAGCCAAACTCCTTACCGAACTGCTTTGACCTCCTTATTTATAGAGTCAAAAGCTCTTTTATGAATATCATATGCCAGATCTCCACCTTCACAATCTTGACTCCAACCGGACACCTTCTTGGACTTTCCAAAATAAAAAGATGAAGAAACACAGAGAGGCATCTTTGGACAGCAGCATTGTCAGTCTGGGGGAGGGGACTGTTAGATGTACTATCAGATTTAAATACACTAACAAATTAAAGCCAAACTCCAGCTAATACTTTATAAGCAGTTGCCGTGTTTTTCCTTTTGGGTTTCCTTTTTGTTTTACATTAATAAAATCTGATCATTGTAAGTTCCCCTATCAGTGGCAAATTATTTGTTTCACTTTTTTTCCCTGTAACTGATTCAATCTGCAAGAGAGCTTGTGCCTTTGAAAAACAGACTTACTGGCCAGATCACCTGGTGAAAATAAAGGAAAGAAAGCCCACAAAGAAAATAAATGTAGCCATCACATCTTGTGGAATTGGTAAGTTGTAATATTATACAGTAAATGTTTGCTTTTGGGTTTAATATTGCTTTAACCACATCCCGCCCGGCCTTTTAGCAGAATGACGGCCGGGTGGGGGGGATCAGTTATACTGACTGAGCGCCATATGACGTCCAGCAGGATAAGCGGCGTGCAGCACGGCGATCGGTAGTGCAGTGTGTCGCTCTGACGTAGGCTCTTACCCATCACGCAATCATCATTCAAAATGCAACAGCACTGAAAAGTGGCCTGGGCAGGAAGGGGGTGAAAGTGTCGTGTATTGAAGTGGTTAAAAACGTAATTATATACAATATTCTAAGATGCAATAATGAATACAAAGCTGCACACATTTGTGATTGCATGTCTGCCTGGAGTTCAGCTTTGAGAAATTTAGACCTAATCTGTTAATAAAAGACCCATGTATGTGTAAGCACATGTCTACCCGGCCTGATTATCGAACAATCAATAGAATGGAAAATCCAGCTGCACAGTGTTCATAATGCATGTATACCAAATTATTTCAGTTGATTTACAAAAGGTAATCGAGACTGTTCTCTTATCAAATGTAAAAATAAATTTTTAAAGTGAAAATTCGCTTTAGCCCTGCATTTAATCAACCCCTTATGTACTTGGTGTGGATGGCATATATCCATATTTATAATATCTGGCTACACAAGCGCAGGTCCAAATCTCAAAGGGGCCATTTATTCCCAAGCTGGGTTGTATCCAAAATGACAAAAATATTTTTTATAGTTTGAAGAAGTGTAGTTAGTAATTGCATTTTATTATGACAGCAATATGAACACTGCCTCTCCAATTATCTCTAGTGAAGAGCTGAGCTCCATAGAAGTGAGAGTCACTGGGTGTAACTGTTCCAACCACCATTTAATTGATATGCACGAGAAGGAAAATAAATGACTATGCAACATTCATTTATACAAGTGCCCAAAATTATCTTTACATTCTAGTATACCCTTGTCAAATTCTGGCCTCTAAATCTACTTCATTAAATAAATTTTACAAGCATAAAGCCGGGTTCACACTATTGCGAATTGGATGCAGGGTCCCCGCATCCAATACGCAATAGCAGGAGAATGTGAATGGCTCTCTATGGAGCTGGTTCATAGATCTCCGATGCGAATTTGCACAGGAGCCCTGTGCATCTTTTGGTCCATTTCAGGTCAGAATTCAGCCAAAAATTTAGGCTGAAATCGGACCTAAAATGGTGAACCAGGACACACCGGACCCCGGCTGGGAGCCGCATCGGCATTAGGTGTGAACGGAGCCTAAAGGGGAACTTGTGAGGACTGGAGCATACAGAAATAGCAGGGAAACCAATCAGTTTTTAGCTGGACTGAACAAGCTGAAGGTAGATGCCGATAGAGTCTGTATAGTAACCTGTCTTCCCCATTTTAGTAAAATTCCCCCCTTGTCTGTTTAACCACTTGCTTACTGGGCACATAACCCCCTTCCTGCCCAGGCGAAATTTCAGCTTTCGGCACTGCGTCGCTTTGAATGAATTGCGCGGTCGTGCGACGTGGCTCCCAAACAAAATTGATGTCCTTTTTTCCCCACAAATAGAGCTTTCTTTTGGTGGTATTTGATCACCTCTGCGGTTTTTATTTTTTGCGCTATAAACAAAAAAAGAGCGACGATTTTGAAAAAAAACCACAATATTTATTACTTTTTGCTATAATAAATATCCCAATTTTTTTTTAAAAAAGTTTTTTTTTCTCAGTTTAGGCCGATACGTATTCTTCTACATATTTTTGGTCAAAAAAAATCGCAATAAGCGTTTATTGATTGGTTTGCGCAACAGTTATAGCGTCTACAAAATAGGGGATAGTTTTATAGCATTTTTATTAATATTTTTTTTTTTACTAGTAATGGCGGCGATCAGCAATTTTTATCGTGACTGTGACATTATGGCGGACACATCGGACACTTTTGACACCATTTTGGGACCATTCACATTTATACAGCGAACAGTGCTATAAAAATGCACTGATTACTGTATAAATGTGACTGGCAGGGAAGGGGTTAACACTAGGGGGCGGGGAAGGGGTTAACTATGTTCCCTATTTGTGATTCTTACTGTGGGGGGAGGGGACTGACTGGGGGAGGAGACCGATCTGTGTCCCTATGTACAAGGGACACAGCATTGGTCTCCTCTCTCCCTGACAGGACATGGATCTCTGTGTTTACACACAGAGATCCACGTCCTGCTTCTGTAACTGCCGATCGAATGTACCTGGCGGACATCGCGGCCGCCAGGCACGCTCCTCGGCATCACGTGATGCGCGCCGCACAGCTGTTCCCCGCCGCGCGCCATCGGCGGGATGTAAACAGAGAAGGACGTCCTGGGGACGTCCTCTCGGCACTTGAGAGCCGCGCTGCAGCCGTCTTTCGGCTATAGCGCGGGTCTCAAGTGGTTAAAGGATAAATTCACTTTTTTAGAAAAAAAAATGTAATGCACATTTTTTTGCAGGTAAAAAATTTGCATCTTTGAGCCTGTAATGCTCATGTAATGTGATCAGCAGATCGCTGGTGCCATGCAGGTCTCCTGCAGATCTGCCAGTGCATCTGTGTGCCTGTACATCCCGTACGGGCAAGCAGATACAATCAGACAGGAAGAATCAATAAACTACCACGGTGCCCTGCAGGACTGTGGTAGCTCATTGAGAACTTACAAGCCGACAGCCGCAAAGGATATCGGAGCTTGAAGTTTATTCACACACAGAGCTGTGTGAATGAATGATGCGCCCGTGTGGGCGGAGCCCTGCATGGCTGTGCTGATTTCAGCATTGGGAACATGTTACATGTGCCACCATAAGACCCCTTTCACACGGAGGCGATTTTGCGCTAGAAAAGCACATGAAAACTGCTTCCCATTAAAATTAATGGATGCTTTCACACTGGAGCGGTGAGCTGCCGGGGAGGTGAAAAATGTCCTGCAAGCAGCATCTTTGGAGCATGTTTGGAGTGCTTAAAAAAGCACCTCAAACTCCCCTCTCCATTGAAATGAATGGAAAGCACTTCAAAAGCGTAGAAAAAAGGTTCTTTTGAGTCACGTGACCTTACAAAAAGCGCACCGCTAACTCTTCAAAAGCGCCCAGCGTTTTATGGGCAGTTTTTACGCTCCTCAGTGTGAAAGGGGTCTAAGAACAGGTGGAACATGCAACATGTTCCCAAAGGTTAACTTATCCTTTAGGCTGGGTTCACACTAGTGCAAATTGGATGAGGGTTTCCCCGCATCCGGACCCCTGCTGTCAGATGCATCCATCTGCAGTGTGAAGCCAGCCTTAAAGGCCAACTTCACCAAAAACAGATATAGTAGTCTCGCATGAATGGTGGCAAGCTAAATCTCAGTCCAGCCTCGTAAGAGTTTTTGGTGCCATCACTGGTAAGATGCTGTCACCACAGTCCCCAGTTCCTCCCAAATGCTAGCATCATGCTTTGCAAACATATTTCCCATAGAGCAGAACAAATAGCTGCAGAGCTGAGCTGTAAAGAGACTAAAAACTCCATACTGGAAGAGGCAAAAACATACATCACTGTGAGGGGAACATACACTGGCACCTCTGAGGCCACTTTACAAAAACTTAGGGAAAGAAAGAGGAGCAAAACGTGAGCTGAGAATAAAAGATGATATACGACTGTTCACTATGGGCAACATTTCCAGTTTTGTGTAACTTTTTCTTACTGCAGTTATTTTCTAGACAATTTTGCAATAAGCAGAAAATGTGCAGCCAAATTACAAAAGGACAACTTTTGCAAGCGGAAAGTTATTCCAATTGCTTGACTTTTAAATCAGCAGCAAAATGCTTATATCTTCCAGCTTGCAGCATCAAAAGAGATTGGCTGAATATAACAACAAAAACTGGGTAGCAGTGTGATGCACTCCAGACACCCGGACCGGGCATCTCCACCAAGAAGCTGCCTCCCCAGCTCTGGAACACGAGACCAGTGAATCTGGCTATAGTTACCCCAAGAACTAGGCAACACCAGTTTTGGAGTAAACCAGAATAAGAACTGTTTATTGGAGCAGAGGCACAAAGATATACACTCAGGAAAAGCCATCCTCCTTTGCACAATGACACAGAGCAGGGTAGACTTTACCTCCTCCAGTAACATGCAAGCCAATCCACATACACATATACAAATGTGATGGAATCCAGACATCCTGACTGGGTATCTCTGCCCAGACGCTGCTTCCCAAACTCTGGAACACAAGATCAGTGAATCTGGCTATAGTTACCCCAAGAACTAGTCAACACCAGTTTTTGAGTAAAACAAAATTAGAACTGTTTATTTGAACAAGAATACAGGGCTTTTATACACTTGAGTAGGTCACTCACCACATTAACGATGACCCAAATATTTACCCCAAACATCACACAATGGTTTAGCCAATGAGGTACAGCTGACTCATGGCTAATCCCATTACAGAGGATCCTTAATTAGCCACCTGGGTGAGTGTCCACCCAGACTATTACTATTAATGCCGCGTACACGCGACCGTTTTTAATGACGAGAAAAATTCAATTTTTTAAAATGGTCATTAAAAATGATCGTGTGTGGGCTTCAGAGCATTTTTCACGACGTGAAAAATGGGCATGAAAAAATTGGAACATGCTCTAATTTTTCTCGTTGTCGTTTTTCTCATCATGCAAAACGGCTGTGTGTAGTCTTTAACGACGTGAAAAAAAATGCGCATGCTCAGAATCAAGTATGAGACAGGAGCGCTCGTTCTGGTAAAACTAGCATTTGTAATGGAGATAGCACATTCGTCACGCTGTAACAGACTGAAAAGCACGAGGCTGAAAAGCGCAAAATCGTCTCTCAACAAACTTTACTAACACGAGGATCAGCAAAAGTAGCCTAAAGGGTGGCGCCATCCGAATAGAACTTCCCCTTTATAGTGCCGTTGTACGTGTTGTACGTCACTGCGCTTTACTCAAGCATTTTTTTTACATGATAGTGTGTAGGCAAGGCAGGCTTGAGAAGAATCACGTTGAGAAAAACAGTTTTTTTCAATGACATTAAAAACGGTCGTGTGTACGCGGCATCAGAGATTTCATTCCAGGTCAGACTGGCAGTCACCAAGCTCCTGAGTACAATACACATTATCATGAGTATAAACACCTTCAGATAATAGCAGGAGACCTACTTACAATAAACACATTATGGCAGGGGGGCCCAGAAAGGTGGCTTGCTGTATCCCCCCTGCATCAGCATCTTTTAGTCTCACAGTGTGAAGCAGTCATTATTTTTTAGGCAATTAGGCTTTAATTAGGGACCCCAGCCTAGAGTCTGTCTTGGAGTAAATGTTACTTTGGATTTAAGTCCATGTCTCCCTTAGGCATATACCTCACAAAGAGTAGTGTTCCCTTAAATGCCAGGGCCCATAGTCGGTAAGCAAGAGGCTAGCATTCAGTCCCCTCCAAAAGCCTCTAGCCTCTATCCCAGGTGAGTCTATCACAAGCAGGGTCTGTCTGGATGGCTTGCAGTAGAAAATCTGGATATGCCATTCACCCTTTATGTTTACATGCAAGTAAAAATAAAAAAATAAATACCCCGTTTATACTAACAAAGCATACTGAATGCCTATACCAGGCTGCAATTTAAAACCACCAACAAGCATTGCATTTACAATCTCAATGAGGCATGACAAATGTTCTGTTCTTAGTAGTTAATTCAGTAGCCCATATTTTGTATTTCTAGAACTCTCTAGCAACACTGTAGATAAGGGAGATTCAGCTATAGCTAATATCCCATTGTGTTGTGATTAGGGGTTTAACTTTTTTTTTACCTAAACTTCTGCTTAAACCGCTTACCTGTCTTCTACTGCAGTAGCTCCAAGTAAGCGCATGCCATCTTCTATGTCATCAAACACTCTGGCCAGTTTCTCTTCTCTATCCTGCAAAGCCATTTTTGCCTCATTTAGCTGCTTATTAATTTTGTCATACTCCTCTTGAGTGAATTCTTTAAATGCCACACACAGGGTACGGTATCCATCCTAGGAGGGAAAAAAAAGGGGGGGGGGGGTTTAGCCAGTAATCCTTCACTGGAATGTGACCACGTCAAGATTTTTGCCTGGAAGTATTTTAGGGATTCCTGGCAGCAACCCCTATGCAATCAGACTGAACCTAAAAACACTCCAGATTTAGATGTTCCTACACCATGGTCTCCCTAAGTAATTTCTGCCATTCTGTACACTGACTCTTCATCTAGTCACAACAAGCATTTTATCCCAAAAGTTATTGCAAGCTTCCTGCAGTTACTGTCTTCCCCGTTTCCATTTGTGCTGTGTAGAGTAGGGGTGTCCAACCTTTTGACCTTACCGGACCACATTGGAAGAAGAGAAAGGGCCACACATAAAATACACTAACACTAAGAATAGCTGACGGGCAGAAAAAGTTGGGCAGATCAGAAATTAGCGATCACTGATATAGTACCTATATCTGAGTAATAAAACAATGTATTGTAAACGTAAGAGGGCAACATAAAACAGGTGAGATATGTGACACTGTTTTTGATAAATTACCGCATCAATATCTGGTTCAATGGATGCAATAGCAATTTTCAAGGTGCTCATATTTTGCTTCTAATTTTGACCTTCTTGTGCCTCTTCCTTGAACTTAGTTGCTCACAAATATAGGTTGCTACCGAAAAATGATAACGTGAATAAGGAGTTATTGGGAAGAGTGGGATATTAGTCTTTGGTAAAATATATATTTTTTTAAATTCCAGTAAAGAGACACCAACACTGTAAATTATTATTTTTTGGGCCACATGTGTTCGCTTAGTGTAAACGCATTTAAAAAAAAAAAACAACACGACATTTTTAGGTTTCTGAGTTTGCGTTGGGCCACACTTACAGCTGTCATGGGCTGTAGGTTGCACACCCCTGGTGTAGAGTAATTAGCTTACCTATATGTTCCCAACAGGAAAAATATGATTATCGTACTCGCCCCAATAGCATCTTCCTGGAGGCCATTCAGATACATAAGCAGTCAACAACTGTCATGGTAAATTGCAGCCTGCAGAAGGTCACTTGTATACTCATTGTATGACAGTCCACGATAACCTCCCCTACAATTGGTACTACTTGCTACAAAACTAAGTTGTAGTAAGAGCTTAGTCAAACACAGAGGGCTGGGACTTGTGTCCCTTAATGAATTCAAAATAAAGGATAAGGCAAGTGCAAAAAAAAAAAACTTTCTTTCTTGTCCACTGAGGGAAGCGGGAAGTCATCAAAAAGTGGGGATGTCCAAAAGGAGTCGTCCTAGGGGTGGGTGACAACAAACAACTAACAGACCTAACAATCTGTGGACCGCCTACAGTTATAGAGTAACCTTAAGGACCCATGTCCGAACACCAGACAAGGCTGATGAATCCTGAAGACTTGTTCAGGGAATAATGCCAGGATATTGGAGGAAGCACCTGTTCTGTGACCCCAAAATGTTGAACAGAAAGGGAAAGCTCCCTAATGACATGACCTTCCAGGAGGAACCCCAACCTTCACCAACTGAATAACCAGGATGGGAATTACCTGTACCCCTTGGGTTAATAGTTTAATCTGCTTAGAAACTTACTACACAACACCAGAGACAAGGCCTGAGGTGGTCTGAAAATAGACTGGAGTACAGGGAGTGTCTCTAAGAGAATGACCCTCACACACCATTCTCCTACAACTTAAAAGTAGGCAATTCCCTAGCCTAGGGACAAGGAGCCAATTCTGAGGAAGCTGTAGATTATACTTCTGCCGAACCATGCTGGTTTCGAGCAGCTTACAATATCCAGCCAAATCTTTAAGATTTTTGAACCTTCAGGACAATGCTGTCCACTAGGGCCCACCTTAACTGCTTTCTCCACAGGTCATAGAAGTGTCCCACAATGGGGATACCATACAAAGGGCACTAGTATGAAAAACCTGGGCCAGAACCCTGGGGGAATCATAAGGATCAGGGGCGAGACAATAAAATGTGCATTTTTAAATTGTTCTTTAAAAAGTGAACACATCTAATATTAGGGAAGGAGATTTGGCCTCAACTGGAGTCACTAAGGGCTCATTTACACTTGCTTTGGCTTCAACACACATTATTGGCTAGTTTACACTTGCTTAAAAACATGGCTTCAGACAGGCTTTGTTAAAGCTCTCTGAACGTTAGTCAAAGCTCCTCCTAAATAAAACGATTAGCTAGGAAATTGACAGGGGCTTTGACTGGCGTTCAGAGAGCTTTAACAAAGCATGTCTGAAGCCATGTTTTGAAGCAAGTGTAAACTAGCCCGTAAGAGTAATACTTCATATCCCCATTGCACACGTGCCTGGATAAGCTCTCAAAGTTAGAGTGCTGCAGCAACAACCAGCTGGATACTGGTTCAACTCACAAAGTAGATATTTGCCAGCACACCATGGATCGACACAAAGTAGCGTCCAAACGGATTGTTTATTGCATGATCACAACACAAGGAGAGTGCAACGTTTCAGAGTCACGCAGGACCCCTTCATCAGGCATTTGATAAAAGATCTCTAGCCCTTAAGAGGACACCGATTGCTAGGTAAACCAAATAATCATAAGGCAATAGGATTTCAGATAACAGATGTCAGTAACTTAAGAAAGCACAGGACAAAACATCTGCCAAACTTTTGGGGCTAGTTTACACTTGCTTCAAAACATGGCTTCGAACACGCTTTGTTAAAGCTCTCTGAACGCCAAAGCTCCCTGTCACTAAATAAAATGGTTGGCTTACAGTCCTGTTTACACCTTGCTTTTGCTTGGGGCTTCGATGAGGCTGTGGTGGGGCTTCGATGAGGCTTCAAGTGAGCTTTGCCATAAACTTCTATGGAGGCTTTGAAGCACCACTAAATCTACATGGGATATAATTTTTGAAGCAAAGCCAAAGCAAAAGCAAGGTGTAAACAGGACTGTAAGCTAACCATTTTATTTAGTGACAGGAGCTTTGGTGTTCAGAGAGCTTTAACAAAGTGTGTCCGAAGCCTTGTTTTGAAGTGTAAGCTGGCCGTTAACGTGTGTTGAAGCCGAAGCAAGTGTAAATGAGCCCTTAGGGTGTGAGCTGGGGACACCCTTTACAGTAGGATAATGCCCTCTGTGTTTAAATACAGAAGTGTTGGGACTACATAGCGGTAGTGTAACTAAGCTCAGCATATGACACCTCAGATTCTCACAAAACCCAAATAGCTGGCAATCAGTCAGTCAAATGATCGGAGGTGACCAAAGTCACTTTAGATGGGCACAGCAGGAATAGACCAAAGATCAAAGTTCCACTTGGCTCTTTGCAAAACAGGAGCAGCAGCAAGGAGAGGTTTTGTTGATGCTGAATAGTGGGGAAAGAGTGTTGAACACACGCCACACACTCCACCCTGCTGATCACATCAGTCTCTCAGGTTAATGCCTTATGCAGTAGACTGGCAGAGAGCAGATTATGTAAAAGCAGACAGCGATACAAACGTTAAAGTAGCACAGGGTAAGTCTTCAAATATAGGGCAAACACTAGAGGCAATGCCAAACGGCTCTGAAATTGGAAATTGCTTTGTGAATAAATTGTAACCAAGACAGAGTCTGGAAAGTGCCTTCTGTAGAACTCAGTGACCAAAGTTCCCTTCAAGGCCAGTCATGAAAACATCCAGTCCAGCAGGGTGCCGTCATAGAATTCCAAAATCCAAGCTGAGGATAGGCAGCTCCATATTGCTGCATTTGTAAAGACCAGCTCTAGAACCAAAGTATAGGGGAAACTAGATTGAAGAAAAAATGCTAACAAATAACTTTTCCAAATGGAGCTGAAGAAACGACATCTAACCTGCTAGGAAATTGCTTGCAGGAGGGGCTATGCTGGGCTGGCATACATTTTTTTGTTTGCCAGTGTCTACTCCTACGGGTGGCAATATACCCCAAAAGTTGTTAACTTTCCGTTTTCCTCAATGACCAAGAAAGAAAAAATATTACAGAGCAGAAAAAATAAATAAAAAAATCACCTGAAATATGCTATTAAAGCAGTAATAAACTCTGAACCAAAAATGTAATTAATATATTGTGGCTTACCAATCACTACATGTGGTGGTTCTCTTTTATAGGCTTTTTTTTTCTGTTTCAACCTGGTAACCTGGACAGTAACGTACCTCCTGTATTAGAGTCCCCCCCCCCCTTACTCTGGTTGAATGAGCACAGGGGGCACCTTTGCACAGCAGCATTGTCAGTCTGGGGGGGGGAGGGAAGTGTTCGGTGGACTAGCAGATTTAAATACACTAATTGAAGCCAAATTCCAGCCACACTCTAAGCAGTTATAGCAACAGTTTTTTGTTTCCTACTGGGATAAAGGTTTTACATCAATTAATAAAAGTTGATCAATGTAAACACCCCTCTCTGTGGTAAATGGTTTGCCTTGCCTCATCCCTCTAACTGCTACATCTGCAGGCAAGCTTGTTCTTTTGAAAAAAAAAAAAAAACACGACAGACTTACAGACCAGATCACCAGGTGAAAATAAAGTAAAGAAAGCCTAAAAAGAACCCTAATACAACCACCACCTCTAAGGCCTCTTTCACACTTGAAAAACTGCCAGTAAAACACTGAGCGCTTTTGAAGCGTTTTTTAATTCATTTCAATGGAGAGGGGCGTTTTTTCAGCGCACTGCCCCAGTGTGAAAGCATTCATTGATTTTAAATGGAAATACGTTTTCGTAAGCTTTTCAGGCTCTTTTTTTAGCGTGAAAGCACCTGAAAAGCGCCTCGGTGTGAAATTGGTCTTAGAGTTGTTAAGCTGCAATACAATACCACTAGTATACACTGAAATGTTACTCTAACAACGCAGCAGAGCAAATTGTATCAGGGTATTACTAGTCCCTGGTGACTGCATGCCTACACTTTACAATCCTTCTACAATGTGAAAAGCAATCACAACAGAATGAGCACAAAAAGTTTTTTTTGACCTTTGTGCGTTCAAAATACATGAACACACATAAAACAGAGCAATTTTATACGGTCTTTATTTTTGTTTTTCTTTCACAATCTGTTTAAGTAAAATCATTTTTATTAAAATGTCAAAACAGGTCGTGCCTTTATGGCTTCATAGCAATTAAATAGATACCATAAGCATCCCGATATGTAATTTGTAAGTGCAGATCTGAATTTGATTGGCTGATTAGGCTCCACAAACAGTTCTGAGAAAACGAAGACCTCTTGTGTGAACAGGGATAAGCATGGATCCTGACAAATGTCTTTTTAGATAAATACAGCTGGATTTGATCCACATGGGAGCATCTATAACAGCAGCATTCACTAAAATCGGAATGTCTACAATTACAACTGTCAATACTCCATTTATTTTCCATAGAGTAACACGGACTCTAACACAAAGGTCAATGGTTAAAAAAAAAAAAAAAGTTTAAAAAATGCCTGTTATCACCTTTTGTACCCAAATGGTTTGTGCTGCTCCAATTAGTTTACACATTCAGATTTTGTCAGAATGAATAGGGGCAATGGACAATACAAACAGCTCTTATGTTTAGGATAAAAGTAGGCTGTCAATTAGCAGGATGCTGGAGTAGACAGGGATGTCAGGTTGCTACTAGCAGCCAATTCAAATTTAACTGCAAATAAAGATATCTGGTTGCAATGGGTAACAATTGCACTTTTCCTTTCTTCACTTGAACTTGTCCTGCCTTAATGAGCTCACCAAGTCCCAGTGAACTGATTAATACCTTAGGCATAGACAGCTGCCTCTACTGCAGTCCACTTTGTTTCTACAAATAAATTCACAAATTTACTACATAAAAGGCAATGTTGTGTGAAAGCTGAATTTCAGTCTCTCAATAAACATGGACTATTTTTAAACCTCAAGCTGCTAGCATTAGTAAATAGATAGAAAAGCATATTAGATTTACTTGTTTGAAACTTTTTTTTACATTCATTTCTCCAGTTACTTCCTGGTTTCCAGGCCTAAGAAAATAATGTCATATATTCCAGGAGGGGGCGTTTCTCAGCTAAGCACACCCTTCTGCCTGCATACCTGAGCTAAGGGCAGATGGATTCTAGAAAGTAAATGCTACATAAATGATCTGCCCTTACTCAAGTTGGCCATGGCCAGAAATGCCGGGGGGGGGGATTTTCAAAGTGATTTCTCAGCAAAACTAAGCATGGAGACATGGATGGATAAGCTTGCTCTGAATATTAAAAAAATGAATTAAGCAGGGGTTTTGGTGCTCATATGCAGTGTAGTTCTGCTTTATTAGCCATAAGCTGTGGCAGATGTGTATTTGGAATCGCCCAGGATGGAGGGGGGGGGGGGGGTTATCTCTAAGCAGTAGTCATGTAACTGGAATGCTGCATTACACACCTGTGATGTGCTTGAACAATAATCACACTCTCCAGTCTAGGCATGTACAAAACAAGTGCTGGACCTACCAGAGCATTCTGCTCCACGTGTACCTTAACCCGCTCAACATCTTCCCGTACCACTCTGTTAAAAACAGAAGAGTCAGCTCCTTTGCAGAAAAGGAAAATCTGCCCTGAAACAGAGGGAACACAAAAAAAGCACATTATGTTACAATAAATCGGAATGTATTAGCCGACACCCATGTAAATATAGCCTTTAAACATTAAAAAAACATGGACAGGAAAAAAAAAAAAAAAAAATCACACAAGGGGAGGTTCTGCCATTATGTGGATTAAAAGATTTATAGGCAGAATTCCTGACTGGGACCATGTCATTAAATCACCTAAATATACATATAAAAAAAGTAAATGGTGTTCACAAAATCCAAAAAGTGTATACAATTATCAAGCTAAAAACAACAAATAAAATAATATTTAACTCACAAGGACACATATAAATTTAGTATGGCTAAATATTTCCTATTTCAGTAAACAACTTTGGACTATTGAGTTCCAACTATAACAACGGCAACAATTGTATTAAGCCCAGTACACACGATGAGAAAATTCAGATGAAAAATACCACTTTCGGAGCGATCTTCCGATAATCTGATCATTAGTACACGGTTCTATTTGTAATATATTACATCACTTCCAACGTTGTATTCTGTCGTATGAGAATTTTTGTAAGCGATTGGTTTTCGAACCATGGAAAAAAAAAAAGGATGATTATTTGTCCGATATTCTCATAGTGTATACGAGGCTTTAGGATTTTATTCTGGAAGGAGGTAGAGCTTTATTTGCATCTTCCAGGCTCACTATTGGGAAAGCAGAGTCTTACCAGCTGCACCATCATTGGTCTGCACAGGAATAGCAAACATATGTCAGGAACGGCTGTATTCATTTCCTAGGCACACCCACAAAGTTCTCTTTTGAGTGCTTAGGGCATTTCCCAACATGTCATTTGTTACCAAGCAGTGTAAAGCAATGTCTAGAATTGGTTAAAAAAACACCAATATCATAGGCAATGGTAATGTAATTAACCAATTATAGACATTGCTTTACACTGCTTGACAATGATAACAAATGATATTTTGGGCAATGCCCATAGCGCTCAAATGGTAACTTTGCGTGTGTGCCTTGCTTGTTTTCTTCCCCCCTCCCAAGGGTGATCTCCAGCAGCTATGGGCAGTCGATTGTCACCAACTCCTTCCTAGGAGCATACAATCCCACTGGCGTTTGATCTTTTTGATGTGTAATCATTTCCTGCCTCCCGAACAGTCCATCAACTTTTGCAAGCCTCTCTATTCTGTTGAAAACCTGTGCATTAAATACTGCTTGACTAGGTCTTAAAGGAAAACAGTACAAGAAGAAATGTGAAGGGTGCCGGTGCTGATCTTATCTATGCTGTCACTGCTAATCAATGAATGCAACTTGTCAAGCAGTCTATGCCTTCAAAACTTTGTGTCACTGACTCATATTAGAAAGTCAGAACTCCCAATTTACACACTTATTCCAGATCAATGGCTCAGGAAGCACTGAAGTCATTAAATCTCAATGACAGTCAGACAACTAGCATTTTCAGAAGGAGAGATCAGCAATGGCAGCCTGCATATTCTCCTACTACAGGTTTCCTTTAAGAAGATGATGGCAAGTGGTTTAGACTCTTAGGGTGTCATGGATCGTAACACTGCTTAACCACTTCACGTAAAATCGCCGTACTCGTACGGCGATACTTTGATGCTAAATGTCATTGTTATGGCAGCAGCTAGCTGCCATAACCCTGGTATTTTCGGGAACAGTGTGCGTTTTTCTTTAAGATAAAAAGTGGTCTCTGCAGCAGGTTCGCCTTGAGATCACTTTTAAATCGGTGGCAGGAGGTGCCCACCACCCTCCTGTCGAGCTCCGGTCATCTCTGCCGCTTACCAGAGCGGTCGATAGCGACAGAGACGATCGCATCCACTCCCCGCACTGCTTGAATGCCGAGTGAGGGGAAGATGGCCACCGCTCGGCTCCATAGCATTGAGGGGCAGAAGCGACGTCAAACGTCACTTCCACCCAATGCTCCTAAAAGGAGAAATTTTATTTAATTTTATTATTTAAATGACAATTTATTTTTATTTATTTTTATTGTATTTTAGTGTAAATATGAGATATGGGGTCAAAAAGACCTCAGATTCCATATTTAAAGTGGATGTAAACCCAAATTTTTAATTTTTTTTTGTTAGCGGTCACAATGTAGTGTATAAGATTTCCTATCATATGTGCCCAGTCTTGCCACAAAGAGTTAATCCAGCTCTGAGCAATCCTCTTTTCTTTTTTCAGTGAGATAAACGGACAAACAGGAGAACTTTTGTCCGTTCCGCCTCCTTGCTGTGAATGACAGGTTATTTACATATCTCATGCACTAGCTTTAGACAGGCATTATTTTTTAATTCCCACCCCCACTCCTTTTCTGAAGTCATGTGGTTACTTTTCTGGATTTTGACTGGATGTTAGTGATCATAGCAGAAGGAATACACAGGATAAAATGCATGTTGACAAGGGGAGTGTAGAGGTGGGCGGGGAGTCTACTGACATTACGACTCCACCCACCGAGCTCCGGACAACAGAGCCACCCACAGAATCTGCAGTTTTTCAGTTCTTATAACAGACAGAGGGGAGACATTTGACAGGTAAGAATACATGCAGGAGGCATCTATATCCTTATAGATCAGCACTATGGCAGTAGTTTAGAAAGGATGAGAGTGGGTTTACGTCCACTTTAAGAGGACATGTCATGCTTTTTTTCTATTACAAGGGATGTTTACATTCCTTGTAATAGAAATAGAAGTGACCCAAAATTTTAGTTATTTAAAAGACAGTGTAAAAAAAAAAAAAAAAAGTAGTAAAATAAGAAAAAACAAAAAACAAATTTAAAATCGCCCTGTCCCGCATTCGTGAGTAGCGCCCGCATATGAAAACGGTGTTCAAACCACACGTGAGGTAACGCCGGAATTGAATTTTAGCCCTGGACCTCCTCTGTAACTCAAAACTGGTAACCTGCAGAAATTTTTTAAAACGTCGCCAGCGTGACATGTTGGTTATCAGTTTACTCGGCGTAACATTCTTTCACAATATATAAAAAATACATGGGCTAACTTTACTGTTGTCTTATATTTTAATTAAAAAAAGTGTATTTTTTCCCAAAAAAGTGCGCTTGTAAGACCACTGCACAAATACGGTGTGACAGAAAGTATTGCAACGACCGCCATTTTATTCTCTAAGGTGTTAGAAAAGGGTTCCAAGTAATTTTCTAGCATAAAAAAGGGAGTTTAACTTGTAAACACAGAGTCTGAAAAATAGGCCCGAGCCTTAAGTGGTTAATGACCGTTTATTGGGGGGGGGGGGGGGGGGTACAGGCTGGAGTGATCTCTAGCATTTATCCAAGGCTGGCCTTAAATTACACCATTTTCTTTTTCCTTCAAGCACAGTTGAAGGAAGGAAAATGGCTCGATTCCCTCATCAACACAGTCAGTGTTGGTGGAGGAGTCCCTCCCGCTGTGCTTTGTATTCTGTCAGTGGAAGGTTTCCCCACTATCAGAATACAATGCTTACTGCTGACCGCTATAGCTAGCTAGTATATAGATCATATAGCTAGTATATAGATTGTAAAAAAAAGTTGATCAATGGTATGACTTCAGTACAACCAGCCTGCCCATAGATTATTCAAAATTTGACCGGTTCCTGCGGAATCATCCAAATTTCAGTCTATGGCCAGTTCAAGTCATAGATCGATGCAATGCCCTACATCATTTTATTGCAGAGCACAAAGTCATACGATGGGGAATTTTTTTAGCAGCAATGTAGAGATGAAAAAAATTATCGCTTTGTTGTTCAAACCTTATGGCCCGACTACTCAGTCTGCAGTATTTTTGGGATCAGTGTTAATAGCAACAGTTGTTTTAGCGTGGTAACTTCAGGCAGCATGTGGCTTCCAGGGCAGAGTAGAGCCATTCTGGGTAGACGCAGGCAGTCTATACAAATCAGTGTGCACATGATATACGTTAGGAAATGCCTGCTACTTTATTTCACGTCAGAAAAAAAAAAAAAGGTCTATTTAGTACTTGTACAGCGCATAACAAGTATTAGCTTAAATTCTTGTGGCAGCTCCAGCAGTGTTCCGACAAGCAGATTTCCCATCGCCAGTAACTAGTGATGATCTGCCTGTTCGGTTTCTGCATCATCTATTCTATGCAGCTTTCCATTCTAAAATAATCTGTTTTACAGTTCAACTCTTAGAACAGCCATTGCTCATAGCTGTACAGCTAATTAAAATGTAATCCTAAAGAGAAACAGGCAGCCTGCAGTTAGGTAATTCTGTGAAGAAACAGCAGTGGAAACCCTTTAGATGTATTATTTCATTGCTCCTTCCCTGCAGGAAACTGGGGCTGAAACCAAGCCAGGGACGGTAGACCCGCTTTAATTAATATAAAATTAAAGATAGAATGATTAGCTTCTTTCATATGGTATTAAATACATTAGAGAAAAGCCAATGTGTGTGTGTGTGAAAAGCACATAAGGCCCCATTGCACACTGGGAATTTAACCTTAGTGCGTTATGCTCTGGCGTTCAGCCAAAGAGCCCGTCCAGCTCTACTGCAGGCAGCCTGTCAAAATCTATTAGAAGTTGACAGCTTCTGCGGCTGAACAGTGCACCTAGTGGGACTTGCGTTTAGGGCAGTATGCACCCAGGGACAAAAGCCCAGTACGCAGATTGCGTGCGTTCCAGACATTTTGCCTCTACGCACATACTGCCCTAAACATTCATACTGCTATGTGTCCCATCCAGTCGCAGACTATGTCAGCCGCTCGGGTTTGACAGGTTGCTGGCAGCGGGGTTTGATGGTGCACCTGTGCCCTCCATTTGCAGCTAAACACCAGAGTCCCATGAACCGAGGCCAAATGGCCAGTGTGCAGAAATATTTAGAAGCCAACTGTCCAATTACCTTTTTTTCCATCCATAACCCACCTGTGAAACCTTGTGACAGCTGACTTCAGCATTATAACAGATATACAGATGTTTTTATTAATAGCAATATATAAAACTGTACCTGTGTTTGCTTTTACAAGAACACTCATTCGCCGTCTGACTGGATCAAAGTTCAGCACATGCAGAAGCTGGTAGCTAAAAATAAAAGCATGCAATATATCATTGATGATTAAAACAAATAGTACCATAGATATAAGCATTACCTACTTTTTTTTCCATAGTGGGTGACATTTATGTCTGTGTGTACCCACCGCAAGAATTTTCTGATTTTTATCAGATGAACAATCAGCCTTTGACTTTTGTTTCTGAACCAACCACTACGATTCTGCTTGAGATCCAGGGGTTTGCTCTTTTCTGAAGTATGAATATGCCAAAGTTCCAACTTGCATGTCAACATCATGAAAATTCAAATAAGACTTGCCCAGAGTCAGATTTGCCATCTAATGGCTACCAATATACAAATGTATGAATAAGCACAAACTATAAACAAAAAAAGGCTATTCCGTTTAAGACTAGGTTCACACTTATGTGGGTCGTGCGGCTCATGTTTGCACGGGCACAACAGCCTATTCATTCATGGGCTTCTAGCAGGGGCTGAAGACATCCGACATACTTTTATGTAGCACATAAACGCAGCAAAGATCAGAGCCACTACCTCAGACTGGTAAGAATGAGGACTTGCTTTTCAGGGTTAATTTAAAGCATCCTTGTCGTGTTACCAAAAACTGAAGATGAAATCTTCCAGAAATAGAAGAAACCCATGTTTAACTTTCCTCTATTCCTGTGCTGCAGCATCTGTTTCAATCTTCAGCGTTCATCACTTCTGGAAATGTCAAGTGTTTGTGCCCAATGCCAAGCCACGATTCCCTCCTCTCACCCCTATATCATGACAGGACTCAGCCGAGAGATTGAAGAAAAGAATGGCAGGACAGAAAACTTATGCTGCATATACACGATCGGAAATTCCGACAAGAAAACCGTGGATTTTTTTCAGACGGAATGTTGGCTCAAACTTGTGATGCATACACATGGTCACACAAAATTCCGACTGCCAAGAACGTGGTGACGTACAACACTACAACGAGCCGAGATCAATGAAGTTCAATGATTCCCAGCATGCGTCGAATTGATTCAGAGCATGCGTGTTTTTTGCGCGTTGTAATTGCATACAGACGATCGGAATTTCCGACAAGAACTTTGTCAGAAAAATTGAGAACCAGCTCTCAAATTTTTGCTGGTCGGAAATTCCGACAAAAAAAGTCAGATGGAGCCTACACACGGTCGGAATTTCCAACCAAAATCTCACATCAAACTTTTGTCGGAATTTCCGATCGTGTGTATGCGGCATTAGGCATTTAACACTCCAACTGTTGAACGTCAAAGAGATTGATGGAGGCTGAAGTGCTAGAAAGAAAAGTGGGACGGTAGGGGACATGGGCCACTAGAGAGATGCACGCAACACTTTTACTACACTGAAATTTCATTTTTACTTTACAGTGTATACTTACAGCTCCATTTCATTGTTTTTGTTTATTACTTTCATGACTTCATTTTCAGTCCCCATGAATGTAAACCCATACCTATAAAACAAATTGAAAAAAGGCAATTCAACTACTGACATTAAGGATAATCTGTATATGTTCAAAGATTTCATCTCACAAACATATTATGAAAGGAATAACACAGGCAAGTAAGTACATAAAATCAAAAAAAAAAAACAACTAAGAGGCCCATTCATAAAGAAGCAGCACACTGCAGACCTTCAGACAGGCAGTGAAAAATGGGCGCTTTGGCTGCATTTTTACCATTAACCGAAAGCCTAGCAAAGCAGCCGATGGGCATCGCACATGTCGTGGCAAACTTAACTCATCTTGTCGAGTTGACAAATGGCACCACCTGTCACTCTCCCACTGAAGTCAATGGGTGTTTGACTTGTGGTTGCATGGTGTTCGTTTAATGAAAAATTCTCACTTGTTAAAAAAAAAAAAAAAAAGCATTACCAAAAAAAGAATTCAAGAGGTGGCATTATTGCCTCCTGAACACCTAAAAGCCACTGTTCCACCACACTCTGAAAAGGGATCCACCACCGATTTCTTTGCAGAGACTGCCACTATGAGCCTAGCCTAAAAAAAGAACATTGACTTCCTGTAAATTCCATATCTTGGAGTACAGTACAGGACACAGGTTGCATATTTAAAGACCCTGGTAGGTACTTTCAGATCATTGGACATTGGCAGGCTTTTGAGAACTTGACCCCCTGGGCATCTCCCCTACCCCATAATGTAATCCTCAGTTTTGTAGCAGGCAATGCAGACTACAACAGGAAAAGAAGGGAGGGGGCCCGTGTCCTTTACTGTACTCCAAGTTATGGAATTTCTTCAAGGCTGCATGACTCCTAGTGCCCCCTCCCGATTGGTTGCCCTTACAGAAGGAGAAGTGCAGAGACATTTTTATAACTCAGCTATAGGATGTTGATGTGAGCTTAGCTTCCACAAATGGCCATGTTTCCTGAACTGTGAAGGACTGAAACACTCCTCCTCGACTTAAAGGACTGACATTTGCTGTTACTTTCCAGTGATAATGGAAGGAACAACTGGGCTGGAGATGCAACAAGCTAGGGAATGCTTTGCTTGACTGGACAGTAGCATGAGTTGATCGAGAGAAGGAGCTTGATTGTTCCATGCCCAGCGCGCGTGGGTCCATCCCATGCCCCCCTATTTGGGGGCATGGATAGACTGCCTTTCTGGCCTTAGGAAATCGTGTGGTCCACCACCATTTCCCTTCCTGCTTGCATCCCACTGTGGAGCGCGGTAGGGCGGCCACACGTGCGTTGGTGGTGTGATGCAGCTCCGCCCGGCCCTTCTTTTTTGGGGGGGACGTGGCCGCACCGCGCGCCCTGATGCAGAGCGATCCACGATGGACGCTGGATGCCAAGATTTAGGCACCAGATTTTCCATCTTGCCTTATCAGCTGTCCCCTATTATTCAATTGGGAAATTAATCATCAAATCCAGCTGGGTATATCTGCTCCTTCCTGTGTGGTCATTCCTGCAGCACACAACTGGGAGTAGGTTGCACTGGAGCTGACTGTGGAGACTAAGGTATGCTGAACTATGAGGCAGATTTTTTTATACAAGTACCTTTCTTATGACTATATTACAATCTAAAAGCTCTGAGTCCCTGCATACCTGAACATCATATTAACAACTCTTTATATCCTGCTTATCTATACAGATGATCATCATAATAGACTCTCCAACGACCGATTACTAAGGCCCCATGTACACTGCTGCTGCTAAAACGGACATTCAGAGGCAGTTAGACACTTTTCTTTCTCGTACATCACGGGACACAGAGCGACATAGTCATTACTAATGGGTTATATAGTTACCGTCAGGTGCTGGCACTGGCAACTTCCAAAACCGGAAGTACCCTCCCCTATATAAGCCCCTCCCATCCGGGAGCACCTCAGTTTTTTGCCAGTGTCTAAGGTGTTGGCCAAGAAGAAACATGTGTTTTTCACTGAGCTTGCGTACAGGTTCTTTTGGGCCTCAGTAAGCTATTCCGGATCCGACCAAAAAAGCTTCATAGCTAAACGGTCGGTACCCGGGCCTTGCAAAGAGAAGAGCAAGGTTCTGCCTGTAATGCTTCTCTTAGGAGAGCTGGACCCTGGGATCCAGAGCTCTGGTCATACCCACGACCAAGATGTTTTCTGTGCAGGGTGCTATACAGGTCCAGGGGAGTGGAATCCTTGGGAACCCGGTCCCTGAAGGTTTGATTACAATGCCTGCCGTGATAGGTGAAGTTTGGGCTTTTGTGGACCAAACAAAGTCCTGCGGCGAGGAACAGGTAAGTGGGGGCCCCCAGGAACTTGGTTCTATTGGGGGACCCCCAAGCCTAATTTGTCTGTCTGTCTGTTACCTAATGGTATTCCCGCAAGATTCTGTGCATGCCTGTAACTACTAAAAAAATGTAATAATTTTTAATGGTGGTCAAGAAAAAAAAAAAAAAAATGTTTTTTTATATATATTTAGTATATTAGACTGCGGTACCTGTGTTTGTCCACTAGAGGCCGCTGTGGAATGTTTTCTTGTCATGTGGACTAGTTTCTTCTCAGAGAGCAAAGTCCAGGCAGTTGGTGAGTTCTCCTATAGGAAACTGCTTCCTCTGCCATGTTGCAGTGCTCGTCCATCCCCCGGCCTGCGGCAAAGAGGGGCCCTGGCTCCTGTCCCTGGTTTCCATGTTTGAAATTAGCGCCGAGGGCGCACGTGGCCGCGCGCGTGCGCGTGCACACGCCTCTATATATAGAGGTGAGCCGGGAAAGGGGGCGGAGCCTGGGGGATGACGCTCTGTGCGCGCCGCAGCGCTTCTGCGCATGTGCGGGCGTCCCAGCAGGTTTTAAAAAGCCACAATATTGTAGTAAGCTGGCTATGAAGTACAGAGACAGAGCTGGCAACATTTAAAGGCATACAGCAAGCGGTTGATACAGGCATCCCCTAGAAAGGCACATTAGTAGACACCAACTGTTTATTATAGCAGCATTTATGCTAGACTATTATCAGTAACTGGTGTATTTCGGCTGGAATACCTCAGCTTTGTGGCTTAGGAATATGCCGTCTAAAAACTCCGGGACTAGAAATTCCTGGAGGAATAGGGGGTCTCCATCGGGCTCTGAGGATCTTGGGCATGCTTTGGCTGCACCAGTCTCCCCTGAAGAATCAGAGGTTAGTGACCGTAGGGCACCCCCAGGAGTACCTGGTACTGTGGCTGTCCTCAGTTCACCTGCTCCTGTGTATGTAACAGAGGAGGTTTTTTCCTCAGCTCTGGGAGGACTGGAAGAGAGATTGTCAGCATTAAATCGCTGCTTCCCTGTCACAGGAGAAAAGCGCTCGATCTCCGTCTCCTCCCTCAGAGTGCCTGTTAACAGAGCAACAGTCCCATACAGAGGTCGACCTACCTGAGGGGGATCAGGATGAGGTTGATTCGGTTGTAGAGGAATCAACAGTGGAAGAGCCGTTCTCAGCATCACATGCTGAGAGGTTATGGGTTCAGTCCCTGACTAATATGGTCCGATCAGCATTTAAAATGCCACTTGCGGAGCCATCCTCCACTTCTGTCTCCTCGTTGGGGTCGCTAAAAGCTCCCCAGACTGTTTGTTCCTTTCCGATCCATCCTTTACTGGAGGGGCTCATTTACCAGGATTGGGAGCATCCTGGCAAAATATTTACTCCCCCCAAGAGATTTCCGGTGGTCTATCCCATGGAGGATAAGTTCATCAGAAAATGGAAGGTCCCTACAGTGGACGCAGCCATCTCTTGTGTGAATAAATCACTGACATGTCCGGTGGAAAATGTCCAAATGTTCAAGGACCCAATAGATAAAAAATTGGAGTCATTATTGAAATCTGCTTTTTCTACAGCAGGATTGGTGACACAACCAGCAGTGGCAGCTATAGGGGTCTGCCAAGCAGTGAAGGATCAGTTGAAACAGGTCTTAAGAGACTTGCCGGATCAGCAGGCTCTTGCCCTAGCTGATCTACCTAGAGCCTTATGCTTTGCGGTGGACGCTATAAAGGATTCAATCCATCAGGCCTCCCGCCTTACGCTGTCTGTAGTACATATGCGCAGGCTTCTATGGCTCAAAAACTGGTCTGCTGAAGCTCCCTGTAAAAAATTGCTGGTCAGCTTCCCATTTCATGGGGAGCGCTTATTCGGGGAAGACCTGGACAAGTATATCCAGAGAATTTCCAGCGGTAAAAGTACACTTTTGCCGGTTAAAAATAGAGTTAGAGGTCCCTCCTTTAAGAGGCCGGCTTCTCCAGTCCCTAGGACATCGGCTGTGAAACAGTTCCGACGGCCTCCCCGGTCAAATCCCGGAGGTAAAAATCAGGGACAGTTGCAGGGTAACAAGAAGCCCTGGAGCAGGAGAGGTACAAAACCTCCCCCAAAGTCAAATGCATGAAGGGTTGCCCCCACCCAATCGGGTGGGGGGAAGACTTCAGTTGTTCACAGAAACCTGGCGGGACACGATCCGAGACAGATGGGTGCTCTCCGCAGTAAATCTGGGATACAAATTGGAGTTAAAAAACTCCCCTCCTTCCCGCTTTATAAGGTCAAACGTGCCAAGGGATCCCCAGAAGAGAGGATCCCTCCTGTTGGCACTGGAACAATTATTGCTTCAAGCAGTAATTATAGAGGTTCCCCTGGAAGAATGGGGGTTCGGGTTTTACTCAAACCTCTTTACAGTTCCGAAGCCAAACGGGGACGTGAGGCCCATATTAAATCTAAAAGGGCTAAACAAATTCCTACATATCAGGACTTTCCGGATGGAGTCGATCCGATCGGTAGCCACTGCCCTACAAGGGGAGGAATGGTTAGCCTCGATCGACATCAAAGATGCTTATTTGCACATCCCCATCTTTCCAGCCCACCAAAAATTTCTACGCTTTGCGGTAGAAGGGCGCCATTTTCAGTTCAGAGCCTTACCCTTCGGTCTGGCCACAGCACCAAGAGTGTTCACAAAAATTCTGGCCCCATTATTGGCCAATCTAAGAACACGAGGTGTAACGATAATGGCATATCTAGACGTCTTGTTGCTGATAGACCACTCAGTGGAAAAACTAGAAGTGGTTGTTCACGAGACAATCAAGTATCTGGAATATCACGGTTGGATTATCAACCGAGACAAGTCAGCCCCAAGTATTCCAGACTTTTGACTGGTTTTAGGGCTAAGGCTGGATTCAGACCAGAGAAAGATTTTCTTGCCTCAAGAAAAGGGGTCGTCTTTGAGAGATTTGATCCACTTAGTGGGTTCAAAAAGACAGCCATCCATACGCCTGTGCATGAGGCTGCTGGGAAAAATGGTGGCATCATTCGAAGCAGTACCCTACGGTCAATTCCATTCAAGGAAGTTGCAAAGGGCCATACTGTCAGCCTGGAACAAAAAAGTTCAGGCTCTGGACTTACCAATGTCCTTGTCCCCTTCCGTTCGCAGGAGCCTCCGCTGGTGGTTGGTTCCCCAGAATCTGGAAAGAGGGAAATCCTTCAGTCCGATTTCCTGGAAGGTGGTCACTACAGATGCCAGCCTTATAGGCTGGGGAGCAGTACTGGAGCAATGGTCTCTCCAGGGCAGATGGTCGGATGCGGAAAAGGCCCTGCCCATCAATCTCTTAGAGATACGAGCAGCCCGGTATGCCCTAGTAGCATGGACATCCAAACTCCAAGGGTCCCCTGTCAGAGTTCAGTCAGACAATGCCACAGCAGTGGCATATATCAATCGTCAGGGGGGCACCAGGAGTCGTGCAGCCCAAAGGGAAGTAAATTACATCCTGAGATGGGCAGAAAGATATGTCCCAGCCATATCTGCGGTATTCATTCCAGGGGTGGAGAATTGGAAGGCGGACTTTCTAAGTCGCCAACAATTATGCCCAGGGGAATGGTCCCTTCATCCCGAGGTTTTCCGGACAATATGTCAGCGGTGGGGAACACCGGATGTAGATCTGCTAGCATCCAGATTCAACACAAAAGTGGACAGGTTTGTCTCTTGGGCAAGGGATCCCCTAGCGTGCGGCTCGGATGCCCTAGTGTTCCCTTGGGATCAGTTCAAGCTGATATATGCATTCCCACCGCCACAATTGTTACCTCGATTACTCCGCAGAATCAGGGTAGAAAAGAAACCAGTGATTCTGGTGGCTCCAGCGTGGCCCCGAAGAGCATGGTACGCGGAGATTGTAAACATGTCTGTGGGGAGTCCTTGGACCCTCCCACATCGTCCGGACCTGCTTTCGCAGGGACCGATATACCACCCTTCCTTACCAGCCCTAGGTTTGACGGCCTGGCTATTGAAGCCCACATTCTAAAAAAGAGAGGGCTCTCTAATGCTGTGGTATCTACCATGATCAATGCCAGGAAGCCGGTATCCAGGCAGATCTACTATAGAATCTGGAAGGCGTACAACGCCTGGTGTGAAGCCAAGAAATGGCATCCACGTAAATACGTAATAGGTAGGATTCTGGACTTCCTACAATGGGCTGTAGATAGGAAGCTTGCCTTGAGTACTATCAAGGGTCAGATTTCGGCCTTGTCAATATTTTTTCAAAGGCCCTTGGCTTCGCATTCACTAGTCAAAGCCTTTATACAAGGAGTGATGCGTATTAGTCCTCCGGTTAATATTCCCATATGTCCATGGGATCTAAACTTGGTTCTGTCGGTTCTACAGAAACAACCATTTGAACCATTACAGCATATTTCCTTAGTGCTTCTCACCAGGAAATTGATTTTTCTAGTAGCCATTTGTTCGGCTAAAAGAGTATCGGAATTAGCAGCTATGTCCTGTAAGGAGCCATATCTGGTTATCCATAAGGACAGAGTAGTGTTACGTCCTCATCCAGCCTTTCTTCCTAAGGTGGTATCGAGTTTTCATTTGAACCAAGATGTGGTTCTTCCTTCTTTTTTCCCCAAGCCTACTTCGGTAGAGGAAAAGTTATTGCATTCTTTGGATGTAGTAAGAGCAGTTAAAGCTTATCTAAAAGCCACTGCTCAGATTCACAGAACGGATACTTTGTTTATTCTGCCGGAAGGCCCCAGAAAGGGTCAGGCAGCGTCAAAATCTACTTTAGCCAAGTGGATTCGACAGGTCATAATACAAGCCTATAGCTTGAGAAGTAGACCGCCTCCGTTCAAAGTTAGGGCGCACTCCACGAGAGCAGTTGGAACTTCATGGGCAGTGCATCACCAGGCCTCCCTGGCTCAAATCTGTAAGGCCGCAACATGGTCTTCGGTACACACGTTTACTAGGTTCTACCAGGTGGACGTTAGAAGTCAGGAGGATGTCGCCTTTGGGCGCAGTGTGTTGCAGGCCGCAAAAGATCCTCATGTCTGAGAGCGCTCAGCTTATATATGGTGTATCCCCCCCCTCATTTGGCATTGCTTTAGGACATCCCATTAGTAATGACTATGTCGCTCTGTGTCCCGTGATGTACGAGAAAGAAAATAGGATTTTTATAACAGCTTACCTGTAAAATCCTTTTCTTGGAGTACATCACGGGACACAGAGCTCCCGCCCCTCTTTGGGGACACTTATTGCTTTGCTACAAAACTGAGGTGCTCCCGGATGGGAGGGGCTTATATAGGGGAGGGTACTTCCGGTTTTGGAAGTTGCCAGTGCCAGCACCTGACGGTAACTATATAACCCATTAGTAATGACTATGTCGCTCTGTGTCCCGTGATGTACTCCAAGAAAAGGATTTTACAGGTAAGCTGTTATAAAAATCCTATTTTTTCAATTGCCCCTGAACTCATTCAATGTTATCTTATGTGTACATGTACGCAGGTTCGTTTACGGTCGTTTTTAGGCTTTTTTTTAAAGACCAGAAAAAAAAATTTGTTCAGACGCTGAGGTTTCCGACGCTAAACGCGGCAACCCGCGTTTTGCTTATAGGCGTTTTTGGCCATTTTAAAAATATTTTTTACGCAAAACGCTGCTAAACGCAGGCAAAATGGACGTTTTAAACGTGGGTTACTATCTTTCAAGTTAAATCGTTCAGGAGAGGTTGTAAAAACGTCCTGTGTACATGGAGCCTAACTGGCTGTTTGGCATTACATGGTGGGAGCCTTTGCTCCATTACCTGAGGTCTCTAGTGCATGTCTGTGCTGCCCGCTCTCTGAAACAATTGATCAGTTACATGTTTTTTTATAATTTTGTAAGTATGACATGTGATAAGGTTATGCCATATATATATATATACATATATACATGAATGCACTTTTCTTTGCTCTATATGCATTTTTATGTTACTATATTACCAATATATTTATATTGTAGAACTTCGACTACCTATTTGACAAAAAACCTCTGAAGGACTATAATTAGTCTGAAACATGTAAGGTGTCTATGCCAGTATTCATGGGCAGTATGTGCTAGAGATTCAGAATGTGTTATTTTGGGTATTCTGTATCATGATCTTATATTCACAATTGCATTAGAACTATATGATGATCATCGTTGATTTGTACCATATTATCATGCCGTTATAATAAAATATATATTTTTTTACCAACATTTTGGTCTACCCGTCAAAAAAGTCATGAGGGGTTTTACCAAGCTTTATGCACCAGGTATTTTTTGTGCAGGATTCCATTGGTATGGACTACAGCCAAGGACCTGTAAAAGCATCCTATGGCTAACTACTCTTGTGTAGGATCCAGTACCCAAAGCAACATTACAGGCTATCCCGATATTCCAAAAGTATTTTCACTTATAGACACTGGTGGGCAAGGATTAGCTGGCTTCTTGTAGTGCTTAGTAACCCTAGCTTACGTATCTTCACTGCACACTTCTAGAATGTGTGGAGATATGTTCAGAGTGAAGTGCAGTTTGTTTTCCATCACACATAGCGTTTTTACTTTTATGCCAAACAGTTCAATTTTGGTCTCATCTGACCAGAGCACATTTTTTCACGTGTTTGTATCCCCCACATGCAGGGCCGGCCCTACCATGGGACCCGATGGTACCTTGGTCCCAGGCGGCACTTTAAAGGGGGCGGCAAATTGCCGCCCGCCTGCCAGCTAGCCCATTCCGCTGCTTATCTGATTACGAGCAGGGCCAGTGTTCTGCCGAGAAAGGTCCCGGCATTTTTTAAATTCATGCCTTATGTGGCTGTGAAGACATCCCGGACGCCAGACGGACCACTCTATCCCCAGCCTGCAGTGCCGCCCTACCAGCTGCAGTGAAAAGTTAGGGGGAGAGAGCCGGGATGAGGAGCAGCTGGCCGGAAATGCTGCATGATCAGTGGAACCGGCTGGGGTAGATGATATGGAAGCCCTGCATCATGTAACTACGGGCTTGCCGCGATATTCCGCCCCCCCCCCCTCCTCCTGGGCACTCTGGGATCTGTTGTGGGAGGACAGACAGGCAGGCAGCAAGCCACCACCTTCGCTGGCTCAGGTATAGTGGAAGCTCAGTGCTGCAGCCTGCACCCATTCACAAGAAAGAAAAAATGTACTCTGCTGTCAGTTTATAGTGCATTGCACTATGTACAGAGGGGGAACTGATATGTGTGTGGGGGGGAGGGGGAACAGATATGTGGGGGAGCAGACGTTCGGTTGGGGTACAGATATGTGTGTGGGGAGGGACAGATGTGCAGGGGGTACAGAGGGGGAACAGATATGTGGGGGGGGCAGGTGTGCAGGGGGTACAGATATGTGTGTGGGGGGGACAGGTGTGCAGGGGGTACAGATATGTGTGTGGGGGGGGTGGGACAGGTGTGCAGGGGGTACACATGTGTGTGTGGGGGGTGCAGTGGGGTACAGAGGGGGAACAGATGTGTGGGGGGGCAGGTGTGCAGGGGGTACAGATATATGTGTGTGTGTGTGTGTGTGTGTGGGGGGGGGTTTCCAGGGGGTACAGATATGTGTGTGGGGGGGGCAGGTGTGCAGGGGGGTACAGAGGGGGAACAGATATGTGTGTGTGTGAGGGGGGGCAGGGGGTACAGATATGTGTGTGTGGGGGGGGGGGCAGGTGTGCAGGGGGGTACAGAGGGGGAACAGATATGTGTGTGTGTGGGGAGGGGGGGAAACGGATGTTCAGGGGGGTACAGAGGGGGAACAGATATATGTGTGTGTGTGTGGGGGGGGGGGGGGCAGGTGTGCAGGGGGGTACAGAGAGGAACTGATGTGTGTGGGGGAGTTTGAGGAGAACAGAGGTGCAGAGGGGAACAGGCATTCAGGGTGATACAGTGATGGGGTGATCTGAGGTGGGAAGGTGAAAGAATTGTGGTGATCTGAGACCTGAAAATACAGGAATTGGGGCGATTTGAGGTGTGAAGGTTCAAGTCCACCTTTGTAAAAAAATAAAATAAATGCAGATCTTTTTGCAGGTACAAAAATGTGCATTTATTATTATTTTTAGTAAGAACCTGTAAAGCATCGTACAGACAGGCAGTTACACAGTTAGCCTCTCTGTATACTGCCCTAGCCTGTGGACCACGGCTGGCGTGAGGAAGCGAGCCAGTGCCATACACTATTTGTCTTTGGGCCGGGTCCAGAGGAATAGGTGCAAACCTGTGGACCACAGCTGCACTTCAATAAAAAAAATTGCGATATGGCACTGCATCGATTTAACTGACAATTGCGCGGTCATGTGACGTTGTACCCCAACAAAATTTACGTCCTTTTTTCCCCACAAATAGAGCTTTCTGTTGGTGGTATTTTTTTCATCAGTTTAGGCCAATATGTATTCTTCTACATATGTTTGGTAAAAAAAAAAAAAACACAATAAGTGTATATTGATTTGTTTGCGCAAAAGTTATAGCGTCTACAAAATAGGGGATAGATTTTATGGTATTTTTATTATTATTTTTTTTACTAGTAATGGCAGTGATCTGCAATTTTCAGCGAGACTGTGACATTGCGGTGGACAGATTGGACCCTTTTGACACATTTTTGGGCCCAGTGACATTTATATAGCAATCTGTGCTATATTACTACTGTGTAAATGTCACTGGCAGGGAAGGGGTTAAATGTGTTCCCTGGGAGGTGTTTCTAACTGGGGGATGGGACTCACTGAAGGAGGAGAGAGATCTCTGTTCCTAATTACTAGGAACAACAGATCTGTCTCTCCTCCCCTGTCAGAATGGGGATCTGTCTGTTTAAATTGACAGATCCCCATTCTGGCTCTCTGTGGAGTGATCGTGGGTCCTTTTATTCTCCTATATACATGTATAGAGCCATGACAGGTCCTCTTAATTGATCATGATATAAAATTATGAATGTGGGGGCCTTTTGGTGGGCGTGATTTTTTTTTTTTTTTGGGGGGGGGGCAGCATTTCATTCTTGGTACCAGGCAGCACAATGTCTTGGACCAGCACTGCCCACATGGCTTCTCACAAACTGCAAATGGGACTTTTTATGGCTTTCTTTCAACAATGGCTTTTTTTTGCCACTCTTTCATAAAGGCCAGATTTGTGGAGTGCACGACTAATAGTTGTTCTGTGCACTTCACCTGAGCTGTGGATCTCTGCACCTCCTCCAGAGTTGCCATGGGCCTTTTGGCTGCTTCTCTGATTAATGCTCTCCTTGCCCGGCCTATCAGTTTAGGTGGATGGCCATGTCTTGGTGGGTTTGCAGTTGTGCCATACTCTTAACATTTTTGGATGATGGATTGAACAGTGCTCCGAGAGATGTTCAAAGCTTGGGATATTTTTTTATAACCTAACCCTGCCTTGCACTGCTCCATAACTTTATTCCTGACCTGTCTGGCGTGTTCCTTGGCCTTCATGATACTGTTTGTTCACTAATGTTCACTAACAAACCTCTGGGGGCTTCACAGAACAGCTGTATTTATACTGAGATTAAAGTGGATGTAAACCCAATTCATGAAATTTGAGCTGGGCACATATATCTGCAGTGTTTTATCTCTCTTCAAAGAGCCAAGTCCCACAGCTCTCCCCTGACCCGTTCCTCTGTTATCAGCCCGATAACTCCTGACAAATTCTCTCACACATCAGATAAAAGCAGCCTGAAATTTGTGTCGGGGGAGGTTGCTATAAATAGATTAGTAGGCAGCTGGCCCTGTTACAAAACACCTCTGAGAGGTGGAGAGGGGGTGTGTGCCTTTCCCCCAATGAGCAATTTTAGCTATCTTGGCTGTATGCCCAGACACTGTGTTAAACAGAAAGAAAACATTTCCTAACACATCTGAACTTTCTAAAAGGTATATAAATGTGAAGACAGCAGCTATGAATGTAAAACTTATTTAGGGAGATTTGTTTCATCCCTGTGTATCATCTGAGGCTGTTCACTTCACTGGGTGTATGGAGGGTTTACATCCACTTTAAGTTACACTCAGATGGACTCCTATTTACTAATTAGATGACTTCTGAAGGTTATTGGTTCCATTAGATTTTAGTTAGGGGTATCCGAGTAAAGGGGCTAAAAACAAACTTTTCAGATATTAAATTTGTAAAAAATGTGGAAAATGATATTTCATGTTCCTTCCACTTCACAATTATGTGCTACTTTGTGTTGGTCTATCACATTTATTTTATTAGGATTTTATGTAAGTTTTTGCTTGTAACATGACAAAATTTCAAGGGGTATGAACTTTTTCAATGCACTGTACAAACTGTTTAAACACAACTCTACGGTAATACAAAAGATTTAAAATGCCCATCACGAGTTCAGGTCTACAGGGGGATCCTGTAAAAACAATAATTATTGTCACCTTTAACTTTGAAACCCAATTGAATTCAAAATGGTTATAACATCCAAAAAAATCGGCTGCATTGTTATCTAAACGTCAATGCGTTTTAAAAGTATTCTTAAGCTTTTGTCATTAGCACCATTATAAAAAGACAGAAAATTCACAGGCCGTCACGCTGGCATAGGGTTGTGAAGTGCTGATTAGTCACCAGTAGAGGGAAGTGTGACATTAAAATGTCTTCACTGCAAACAGCAGGAGGGAAATGTCAGACTTGTCTCCTTATGTGAACCACAGTTAAGAGAGGTGGGAAGGATAGGGGGGGGGGGGGGGGGAGACTGAAGTGTACAAGCAGATGCTGCTGACACATCTAATGGAGACACTGAAAGGAGGTTTGTATTTAAAACACCTTGTGGTTGCACTGACACATGCTGTGAAGAAGTTAGTCTCACCTATAAAATTTGATAAAAAGAATTGAACATTTTACAAAAAAAAAAACATCTGAAGTGTAGGAAATGTACACAAACCAGTGAAACGATGTGAAAGCAGAGGCATGCTGTGTCCAACAGAAGCAGCAATATTTGGTTCGGCCAATTATCCATAGAAGACAGCCCTGTGTGTCTCAGTTATGCAAGCTGCTTTTAACAAAATGTAAATTCACTATACATTTACGGCTTTAGAAATATACCTTTTAAAGTCAACATAAACAGCCGGACAAGAGGCATGCACTTGGTCTTGACATTCTAGGAAACAGATGAAGGAGCTTATTGTCACTAATATTTTAAACCATTTAGAACAGTTGTCCTGTGAGTGTCCATCCTATAGGTGAAAGAGCAATGTTCCAGGCATGCACCGCTGTCATAAGCTGAGAACAGCATTGGATGGCAGCAAACCTTTACTGAGAAAAATATGGGGGTTGTATGATGCCCTCCTAACACCACCATTTTCTTGGATATAGTTGACTTCAGCAATTTTTGAGTCACTCACCTGAAGCAAGCATGTAGATGATAAAAATCCCAAACTTCAATTTGCATACTTTTTAAGTCAATGTTGAGGATGTTGGAAAAGCATGAAAGCCAGGCAAGTAGAATTTTTAAAAAGTCAGCAATGGCATCCTTACATATGTTACCAACTGTCACCCTCAATAGACTCCAAAACCAAGAACAAAAATGTATATACTACAGCTTGTGACCCACGAAAAATGCTTAGGGGGTCCCCGCTCAGGCTATCAAAGTCCGAGGAGTTGATGCCGCTGACCAGCAAGGGTGCAGACTGAGGATAGGCTCGTCCAGATCCAAAGCACACTGCAGAAATATGAAGAGCTAGCTAGCCCAGCTGCGAATCTCCATGATTAAGCCCCGTAGGTGAGGCGAAACATGTTGGGGACTGGTCTGGATGAATCGAGCGGAGCTGCTTTTACCTGCTAACCACTCGGGCGAGGTGTGCAGAGGCCCAGCTATCTCTTGCTACTTCTGCAATATACTACAGATTACTAATTCTTAGACGTGGTGGCTGCACTACTTTTTTCCCAGGCATTTTCTCCCTTCATTTTCACTTGGTGATTCTACCAGGAACCCATTTCCTGTTCAAGGGTGACAACACTAACTTGCTGTACTGTATCAATGGAAGAAGAGTTGTCACACTAGAACAAGAAGTTGTTAGGACTACAGAACACCTCTTCATCTCCATAATATAGGTGAGGGTGTTTTTGTAGTTCACAGAGGTAAACTGGGCAAGGCTGATAACACCACTTTATATAACATTGCAGAGAGCGTACAGAAATCTATAAGATCACAAGGTTTCTGGATGGTTAATTATCCTACTCTTTGCAAGTGCATTTATGGAATATACATATACTTTAAGGCTCCGTTCACATCTCCGCATTATGAATCGTGGGTGAAAGGCATCCCGCGATTTTACCGCGATTGTCGCCCGCCAAATTGTGGTAAAATCGTGATGCCATTGGAAGTCGCAGGGAACACACGGGCGTCCCGCAATTTGCCATTTTGAATCGCAGGCAGAATTGCTGCAATTTCGCCTGCGATTCAGAACGAGGATATGTGAACGGAACCTAAACATTCATTGGAAGCAGCAGAAATTGAGCAGTTATTGGAAACTGTGCTAATGCCATGCCATCACACTACCAAGAACTGCTCAGTTTCTTAGGCACTGTTGTAATTATTGCAGAGGTATTGGGCAGCATTTAGCGCTGGTAAAAAAGAAAGACGATGTGGAAATCTCATTATAGGATCATAGACTTGCAGCATAACTGGAACCTGCTGACATGATATATACCATTTAGGATAAGTGGAGTGGAGACTAAAAATAAAAAATTGGATATTGTATACAATTTGAATTTAATATAAAATCATATAATGTTTACAATATTTCTACATCTGGCACTCACTTTTTGGCCCCAGTCACCAGTGCAATTTCATCAGGAGAAGAGGAGATGTAAGCACATTTATTTTCGGATCTGGAAAACGGTCCATCTGTCTGAGATTCTTCTTTAATCTGCACAGTGTGGCAGAGGCACAGAGCACGCAGGAACAGCTCCTCTCTATCCTAGAAGAGAAGAGATAACTGACACTGACACTACTGCCAAAACTCAGAGATAAAGAAAAGCTTCATTAACACCCTGTGTTGGGACAACACACTGCAGTAAACAACTACTTTGAAGATTTCATCTCACGATTTAGACAGGAATAAAAACAGATACGTAAACGAATTAACCTTTTGCCTTTGCATCCAAAATAAATTGCTTAAGGTATCAAATCCTTACAACTTGTAAGCTTAAAATAAAAGAAAACAAGCACCTTGCCATATATTCACACTTTTGCTCTAAACCTACTGCTTTTGGCACCATCATTATATAAAAGGGG
This sequence comes from Rana muscosa, assembly GCA_029206835.1. Lineage (NCBI taxonomy): Eukaryota > Metazoa > Chordata > Amphibia > Anura > Ranidae > Rana > Rana muscosa. The sequence goes on from CM055125.1 coordinate 119,443,242, forward strand.
GATGGACCGACAGCTCATACAGACTGGAAAGAGTGATTATATATAGTAACTAATGGCTAGCTCCTAATATAGTAAACAGCAAGCCGTCGCGTACGCGTGCGTGCGTGTGTTATACAAGTCTCACAAAAATTTGAAAAATAAATAGTTTTGAAATGTAAATAAAAAATTACATCAGAACCTGCCTGAATTTCAGGGAGCTTCAATTTTAAAGCTGTCCTCCATTAGGTTTCTCAGAAAGAAGATTCCAAGGACAAGTATCCACCATGGAATACTAGAGCATCATACAGAGCCCAACTATGCTACATAGTAAAGACCTAGCTTGTGGATGGATGAGGTTTGCTAAAGTGACATGGCCTACTAGAAAAAGCACAATATCAACTACAGACCGCAGTACAGCATGTGGCATAAGGAATCTCGATACACTGGATGCATCCTGGCATGTGCCATGTATTAATGTAATAAATGAAAGCCTTTAGGTTACATGCCATTTAACCACTTGCCACGCAGGCCAATTCTGACATTTTTCTCCTACATGTAAAAATCATAATCCTCAGACCCTACAGAATAAGATGGCGGTAGATGCATTTTATCATGCACGGTATTTGCGCAGCAATTTTTTAAAACGCTATTTTTTGGGGAAAAAAAAAAAACTGTTTCATGCATTAAAAGAAAAAAAAAAACTGTAACGTTAGCCCAATTTTTTTGTATAATGTGAAAGATGTTACGCTGAGTAAATAGATACCCAACATGTCATGATTTAAAATTGCACACGCTCGTGGAATGGCGCCAAGCTTCGGTACATAAAAATCCCCATAGGCGATGCTTTAATTTTTTTTTTTTTTTACAGGTTACATGTTTTGAGTTACAGAGGTGGTCTTGAGTTAGACCACTTTCACACTGAGGCGCTTTCACGCTAAAAACAGGGCCTAAAAAGCTCACGAAAATAGGATTTTTTACTCACCGTAAAATCCTTTTCTGAGTTCATGGACCGACACAGCTTCCTGTTGACATAATGGGTATTATCCATTATTTAGGAGTGACTAGGCAGAAAAACGTGTACAAAGTGTTGCATTACACCTTCTACAGTCACGCCCAGGGGGCGGACCCTTTGGGTATAATCCCTCTCTCTGCATTCAGCAGATCAGTTCGTCAAAAGCAGTACAAACTTAAAACGAGGGGTGGGTGCTGTGTCGGTCCATGAGCTTCCTATTGACATAGTGGGACATCCCAAAGCAGTGTCAAAAAACGAGGGGTGAGAACAGCATTAAAACTTCACCCCAAACAAAACAGAGCTCCTCCATGGAGGAGTTGCAACTATAAACAGCCGCCTGCAATATCTTGCGGCCGAAAGAAGCATCTGAAGATGCACACACATCAACTTGTAAAGTTTAGTGAAAATGTGAACGGACGAGCATGTCGCCGCCTTAAACACCTTGCGAAAACAGACGCTTGATGCTCTCAGAGCTCGGACAGCGTCCAAAAAATAAATAAATACGTTGTTTCCTTAGGATTCGACGGATGAAGACACAAGGATGGCAGTACAATTTCTTCCTTGAGGGAAGGTCGAAAGACCCTAAGAAGAAGAAAGGCTGCGACGCAGCACCACCTATCCTTGTGGAAGATCAGATAAGGAGCCTTGCATGACAAGGCTGCTGGCTCAGAAAATCGCCTAACTGACGTAAACCAAGAGGCGCCGGGAAAGGGAGGCGCCTGACCCTTCATGGCGCAAGCCTGACCACAATCTGTCGGATCCACCTAGAGATGGTGGCCGACGGGACCGCAGGGCCTTACTAGGGACCAGCCACTGAAACAAACAGTGAGTCTGGACTCCGGAACGGAGCAGTGCCAGACAAGCATTCTCTGAGAAATCGGACAACGACCAAGGAATGCAACGTCGTCTCCTTAGGATTCAACGGATGAGGACACAAGGATGGCAGTACAATGTCTTCCTTGATGGAAGGTCGAAACACGACCCTAGGCAGGAGGCTGTGGACGCAGCGCCACCTTATCCTTGTGGAAGATCAGATAAGGAGCCTTCCCCTTCTTCCTAGTGGAAGATCAGATAGGGAGGTTTGTATGACAAGGCTGCCCGCTCAGAAACCCATCTTAACTGGCATAACAGCCACCAGAAGGACCACTTTCTAAGAAAGTGTCAAGGGAATCTCCCTGAAGTTCTCAAACGGTGGTTTCTGAGACACTTAGAGGCCATCGACTGCAGGCAGGATGGCATATGGGACCCTGCGACAGCAGGTCCTCTCGTAGTGGTAGACGCCAAAAGGACGTGTGCTACACAAGCCCCACGGAGGTAGTGGAGGGTGGCCCGGAGGGGCCGCATGCCGAACCCACTGTACAACGTTCTCACTAGAGTGAGCCACCAGGGGTCGTTGAAAAGACAGCCAAGGCAGATACCTGCCCCCTATTCGTACCTAGAGTTAAAAATCTTTTGGCCCGTTCCCTGCTGAGAGAAGCAGGACTCTGGAACCAAATAAGTACGCGGCTGTCACCTCATTTCCTCACCGATGGATATGTAGGTCTTCCAAGTGCGAGGGTAATCTTCCTAGGGGATGCTTTCCAAGCACTCCTCATGGTAGAGATCACCGAGTCTGACAGGTCCTGGTCTCTTAGCATCTGGCTCTCAAGCTATGCCCTCAAGCCAGTGACTGTAAAAACAGAATGGCGTATGGGACCTTGCGACAGCAGGTCCTTCCTTAGCGGTAGATGCCAAAAGGCGTCTGCTACCAGACGCACTAGATTGGCGTACCAAGGACGCAGAGGCCACTTCAGAGCAATTGGGACCATTGTAATCCTCTCTGCCACCAGTCTGCGAAGCAGATGAAGGAGCTTCCAAGGAGGAAAGGCATGGATTAGTCGGTACTGACTCCACAGTGCCATCAACGCACCTGTCGTGTTTGCCCATGGGTCTCTCGACCTGGCCACATACCTCATACTTTCCGAACGAGTCGGGAAGTCAGGAGATATATGACTGGCGTGCTTCCCCTCTGGTAAGGGAGCCCCCCTTAGGAGACTCCTCTGCAACTGGGAAGCCAGGCGTCCGCCGTGACCACCCCCCAGTAAACAGGAAGGAACAACTTCCCAGACAGAAAAGCCGGTAATGTCGGCCACCAACTAGGGAGGTCCTGATTAGGTGGCTCACCTGGATCTTGATAATCCAGGGATGAAGGGCACTTCACCTTCTGTAACAGTCGCGTGTGAAATAGTTCCTATGGTACCGCCTTGAAGGAGGCTACCATGAGGCCCAGGACTCGCCTGAAAAAAGTGGTGCGACAACCCATCTTTGGGATGTCCACTACCGCACCACAGCCCGAAGGGTCTGCAACTTTCCCCTAGGGGGAAACTTTCACAAAGCAGTTGAGGGTCTGAGATCCAACTTTGGACAAACCGCCTCCAGTACTACAGATTTGAGTAGAACCCCTGAACCCGTTCCTGTACTAAAATAGGAAAGTCTACCCTGCGTTTTAGCAGGTCCTGGACCGCCCCCTGTAGGGCTTTCCGACAAGTCGGCTGAAGCTGGCGGTTAAGAGGGAAAAAAATCTGTTAGGTAGGCAAGCAAGATTGGACTTGCAAACCCAGGGACGCTTCCGTCCCTCAGCAGGCGCTTTATCGGCATGGGGTCGTTTACCTGCCGCACTAGGCGGCGAAGGGACCGCTTGTGCACGATGAAGGAGGGCCCTAGCCTATGGCGTGGCTCCTTACCTCTTTTGGCATCTTAAATTATGTCATCCAGAGGGGCCCCAAAAAGTCTGTCGCCTTAAAAGGACAGATCCAACAGGACCTTCTTGGAAGATTGGTCTGCAGACCAGCACCTTGGCCAGATCAGGTGGCGTAGCGCCACCGCATAACCCGAGGTCCAAGACAGCGAGGGGAAAGTATCTAAGTCTGACTCGCAGACAGACTCAAGGCCCTGTACCAACTGGTCGGCCAGAGCTACCTCGTACGGAGGAGCCTCCCGTGCTTTTAACCCTTGGAGTGTAGCATCTTTGCCTACTCGGTAAGTGTCTGAGGAATCAGACAAACCCCAGCCAATGCTGGACGTACCTCTGAGCCCCCCACTGTGTATAGGTAGCGAGTGTCCCTGAAGACAGGAGCCCCCTTCCACTGGAATCATGGTAACTTGTTAAGTCTGGACACAGGGGGGTCTACTATCGGAGGAGAGGTCCCTCTTCGGTACCCCTTGAGGAGAGTTCCTGACTGCCCCAAAAAGGATAAATACCTAAAACCCTTTTTGGGGCTGCCAAAGAAAAAACCTTCAGTGGGGTTTTCCACTCCTTGTACAAGGGCTTATCAAAATAAGACACACAAGGAAACACCTAAGCAGTACGGGCTGGCTTTAGGGAACCCCAAAAGGGGACCAGTGTCTCTGCTGCTTCTGCAGCATTCTGTATTCTTAGCGTGTTCCGCCCTGCAGTAGTCAGATACCAAAGCCTCTTTGCGTGCTGACCTGGACCATTCTCACTGTCCAACCGGTCACGGTCTGTAGTCTCTGATGCATCAGAATCCGGGCCATGAGCATAAACAGAAAAAAATTGATCTGCTGAATGCAGAGAGAGGCATTATACCCAGAGGGTCCGCCCCCTGGGCGGGACTGTAGAAGGTGTGATGCAACACTTTTTACAAGTTTTTGTGCCTAGTCACTCCTAAATAACGGATAATACCCACTATGTCAACAGGAAGCTGTGTCGGTCCATGGATGAAAGAGTAAACTTATTTCCATTAAAATCAATGAATGCTTTCACACTGGGGCAGTGTGCTGGCAGGGCTGTGAAAAACTTCCCTCTCCATTGAAATGAATGGAAAGCTCTTCAAAAGCTCCTGAAAAGCGCTTCAAAAGCGCTTAGTGGTTTTACTGGCAGTTTAGAAGCGCCTCAGTGTGAAAGTGGCCTTAGAATTATTGCTCTCGCTTCAACATTTGTGGTAATACCTCACATGTGTGGTTTGAATGCCGTTTACATATGTGGGCGCGACTTAGGTATGCTTTCGCTTCTGCGAGCGAACACGTGGGGACAGGGGTGCTTTAAAAAAATAAATAAAAAATGTATTGTTAATTTTAACTTTATTTCTTTTATTCCTATTACAAGGAATCTAAACATCCCTTGTAAGAGAAGAAGGAAAACGAAGAAAGAAAAAAGAAAGAAGACTATTCAGCTTCCCACCCGAGGCGGCGGCATTTTTTCAAATGCAGAGGCCCGAGTGTGACATCATAACATCGCGCCCGACCTCCGAACGATCAGAGACTCCAGGGAAATCTCTATGGTCAGCATCCAGGCCGGTCGGTTCTTCTCCGGTTCGCCCATGGCAGGGGCAAGCCGGGAGAAGCACTGGAGGGCGGCGGGAGAGGGGGAGGGTTCGTCCTCTCTCCCCGCCCATAAGAATAATCAAGCAGCTGAACAGCCGCTATGATCATTCTTATGGTGAAGGGAATCGCTGGCTCTAAAAGACGATATCTGAATGATGTCTGTAGCTGCAATCATCATTTAGATATCACAACTCAGTCTGCAACGTCATATGACGTTACGCGGGCGGCAAGCAGTTGAGCAACCAAAACTACAACAGCACTGCAGTTATTACCCGAGAAGCTTTTCCAAAGGTTGCCACAGGACCATCTATTACATCTGCAGATTCCTTGTATTTGTAGCCATCGATGCAACATTCAATAAATTCCATAGAGTTTTCTGTGAGAGTCCCAGTTTTGTCTGTAAAAACATATTCCACCTATAAAACAGGATAAAAAAAAAAACTTCAATCTTTGATCACTTCAATTTGATATTTATATAAGTAGGTGCTGTAAAGAGTGTTTAATGTGATTGTAAAGGCTTTTTTAATTAGAACAAACTTATATTTGCCCGCTCTGTACAATGGTAATTTACAGAGCTGCCCCAAACCACCTCCTTGGGTGGGGGCGCTGGCAGCACCTCCTCTTCTCTGTGTGTCATCATAGGAAGCCACTTGCTTTGTGGGCGCAAATGCAGACTCGCTACCGAATCAGGCTGCATGCATCCACAGACAGACACGGCACGGTTCGGTGCCCATCCCCTCCCCACACTGAATTTGATTGACAGCTGCAAGAGCCAATGGCTCCTGCTGCTGCCTCTGTCCTGTGCATGCAAGGGAAAAGGAGAGAGTCGCTATAGATGGGCAGTGCTGGATTTAAGTGAGGATGCAGATAAGTATTTTGGGGGGGGCATACAATACAGGGAACGCATTAAAGTGGATGTAAACCCGATTCATAAAATTTGAGCTAGGCACATATATCTGAAGTGTCTTCTTATCTCTCTTCAAAGCTCTAAGTCCAGTGTCTTTCTCCTGCTCCATTCTTCTGTTATCAGCATGATAACTTCTGACAAGTTCTCTGTCAACTGTGATAAAACCAGCCTGAAATTTGTGTCAGGGTGGGTGCTAGAAATAGATTAGCAGAGAGCTGGTCTATTCACAGCACAGCTCTGCATGTCTCTGCCTATGTGGAGAGGGGGTGTGTGTCTTTCCTCCAATCAGCTCACACACAGTGTATGGCAAGAAACCACACCCACAGGTGAATCAGGAAAAGAAAATTCTAACAAAAATGGTACAAAATGCACATTCAAACAGTTTATAAAGCTGAAGACAGCAGATATACAGTATCTCACAAAAGTGAATACACCTATCACATTTTTGTAAATATTTTATTATATCTTTTCATGTGACAACACTGAATAAATTACACTTTGCTACAATGTAAAGCAGTGAGTGTACAGCTTGTATAACCGTGTAAATTTGCTGTCCCCTCAAAATAACTTAAAACAGCCATTAAAGTGGATGTAAACCCAATTCATTAAATTTGAGCTGGGCACATATCTGCAGTATTTTGTTATCTCTCTTCAAAGCGCTAAGTCCCATAGCTCTCTCCTGAACCGTTCCTCTGTTAGCAGCCTGATAACTCCTGATAAATTCTCGGACACATCAGATAAAAGCAGCCTAAAATTTCTGTCAGGGGAGGTTGCTAAAATAGATTAGCAGGGAGATGGCCCTGTTACAAAACACCTCTGAGAGTCTCTGCCTATATGATGAGAGGGGGTGTGTGCTTTTCCTCCAATCAGTAATTTTAGCCATCTTGACTGTATGCCCAGACATCACACTCTGTGTTAAACAGGAAGAGAAAATTTGCTAACACGATCTGAACTTTCTAAACCGTATATAAATGTGAAGACAGCAGAAATGCATGTAAAACTTATGTAGGGAGATTTGGTTCATCTTTGTGTATAATCTGAGGGTGTTCACTTCACTGGGTGTATGGAGGGTTTACATCCACTTTAATGTCTCCACCGCTGGCAACAAAAGTGAGTACACGCCTAAGTGAAAATGTCCAAATTGGGCCCAATTAGCCATTTTTCCTCCCCGGTGTCATGTGACTCGTTAGTGTTACAAAATCTCAGGTGTGAATGGGGAGCAGGTGTGTTAAATTTGGTGTCATCACTCTCTCTCTCATACTGGTCACTGGAAGTACAACATGGCACCTCATGGCAAAGAACTCTGAGAATCTGAAAAAGGAATTTCCTAATAAAGATGGCCTAGGCTATAAGAAGATTGCCAAGACCCTGAAACTGAGCTGCAGACCATACAGCGGTTTAACAGGACAGGTTCCACTCAGAACAGACCCCACCATGGTCGACCAAAGAAGTTGAGTGCACGTGCTCAGCGTCATATCCAGAGGTTGTCTTCGGGAAATAGACATATGCTGCAGAGGTTGAAGGGGTGGGGGATCAGCTTGTCAGTGCTCAGACCATACACTGCATCAAATTGGTCTGCAGGACTGTCATCCCAGAAGGAAGCCTCTTCTATAGATGATGCACAAAGCCCGCAAACAGTTTGCTGAAGACAAGCAGACTAAAGTCATGGATTACTGGAACCATGTCCTGTGGTCTGATGAGACCAAGATAAAAACTTAATGGTTCAGATGGTGTCAAGCGTGTGTGGCGGCAACCAGGTGAGGAGTACAAAGACAAGTGTGTCTTGCCTACGGTCAAGCATGGTGGTGGGAGTGTCATGGTCTGGGGCTGTATGAGTGCTGCCGGCACTGGGGAGGAGCTACAGTTCATTGAGAGAACCATGAATGCCAACATGTACTGTGACATACTGAAGCAAAACATGATCCCCTACCTTTGGAGACTGGGACGCAGGGCAGTATTCCAACATAATGACTCCAAACAGACCTCCAAGATGACCACTGCCTTGCTTCAGAAGCGGAGGGTAAAGTTGATGGACTGGCCAAGCATGTGTCTAGACCTAAACCCTAATGAGCATCTGTGGGGAATCCTCAAACAGAAGGTAGAGGAGCGCAAGGTCTCTAACATCCTCCAGCTCCGTGATGTCATCATGGAGGAGTGGAAGAGGATTCCAGTGGCAACCTGTGAAGCTCTGGTGAACTCCATGCCAAAGAGGGTTAGGGCAGTGCTGGAAAATAATGATGGTCACACAAATTGACACTTTGGGCCCAATTTGGACATTTTCACTTAGGGGTGTACTCACTTTTGTTGCCAGCAGTTTAGCCATTAATGGCTGTGTGTTGAGTTATTTTGAGGGGACAGCAAATTTACACTGTTATACAAGCTGTACACTCACTACTTTACATTGTTGCAAAGTGTAATTTCTTCAGTGTTGTCACATGAAAAAAAAAAAGATAAAATATTCACAAAAATGTGAGGGGTGTACTCACTTTTGTGAGATACTGTACATGTAAAACTTATGTAGGAGGATTTGTTTCAGCTCTGTATATCATCTGAGGCTGTTCACTTCATTGGGTATATATAAGGGTTTACATCCACTTTAAAAAAAAAGTAAAACAATTAGGGGTTGGCCGACATAAAAAGGCATCACCCCGGTACCATTCTTTAGAGCAGACGGTCAGCTTTCTTGTAATAACAAGGGATGTGGCTCAGCAGCTGCTCGGCTGTTATTACAAGCAGTGGGAGGGGACAGCCCGCAGCGCCATTTAGTTCTTCCATCCCACCAAGAGGCCCGAGTGACCAGTCATGCAGCACATCCGCCAGCTGGTCATGATATCACTTCCACATTACTGGTATCCTAAAGATGCCAGTTTTAAAAAATAGAACGTATTCAAAAATGCAGATCTTGACATTTTTAACACTTTAACAAAACTATATTGGTCAACGTCTAAAAAAAAAAAAAAAAAAAAAAAAAAAAAAAGAAGGATGGCTAGTCTTTACATATAAATATTTTCTAGCCTACTCAGATGATGTATGAGATATTATATATATATATATATATATATATATATATATATATATATATATATATATATATATATATATATATACACACATACATATACATACATACATACATACATACATACATATACACACACACACACAGACACTTTTAAAGATTTTTTTTTTTTTTTCCATTTCGTTTGTTAGTTATGTTATTCCATTTAATAGTATAAGCAATACCATTTTTTTTTACTAAATAGAAGACCATTTACAGAAGGAAAGCCCTAAACTAAGCCAACAAAGCAAACAGCCCTTTGTTTTCTCAAGGCTTAAAAAGCAATTCAGTTCCAGGGCAATGAAAGTGGAGAAAAATGTGGATGTTGGGCAATCGTGGAAACAGAGAATTTGTTTTTTTTCCCCTCAAAAACAGACATGGGTATTTTGAAAACTTGTGCTGTAAATTTTACATTGTTGTAAATATATATATATTTTTTTAATAAAAGTTTCCCTTTATAGGGGACCCTCACTCCCACAATTCTTTAGATCTGAACTCCAGTAATGTGACAAAACCTTCACAATGGGAGTTAAATGCTTGTTTAGTCTAGGGGTGCAGAGATACTCCTGGCTCCAGTTCCCCACATCCTCCTCTCCAAAGCCAGCCATACGTGGATCGGAATTCATCTGGTTCGGCAGGGACCAGATTAATTTTGATCCATGCATCACCACTGTTGTACAGAAGTCGATCTACCTATTAGAGATCAACAGATTTACAGAAGTAAGGTATGCCATCGATGTGCGTGGTGAAGGGATCCTGATCGTTACACCTGCGCCATAACTATCAGTGCTGGTGGGATCCCAGTAAAGATTCTATTTGGATAAGCATAAGCTCTGACTTGCATAATGCAAGTGTAAGCTTGGCACAAGCAACCATTATGAAAAGACCACAAGTCAGTATCTTCAGTTTAGTTGCTTGCACAGGTACAGTTATTACTTACTACCTAGCTTACACAAGTGGTTACAGAACATGTAAGCTTTTACAAAGAGGTGTTGGACCCTAAATGTATTACATATATGGTTAGTGTCAGTGGACTTTTGTTGTAACCATACAGTACATGTTTATGAGAAAGCAAATGTAGTTTGGCCTGAACCTTTGGGAAACTATTACATGAAAGCAGGCCTCTGGGCAGGAAGTTCCCTACCCTGCAGTCGCATGTAACCAAGGGGCAGGGAGCCTTCCATCATTGACTTAATATAGCCACATGGCCAAATTAGCTGATGTGGCCTGCAATAACATCAGTTATTAACCAGAACCTTAGCTTATCACTACTAGTGACTAAGGGCCCTTTCACACGGACGTGCCCGTGCTCCGCTTTGCTCAGCGGGGATCGCTCAGTCGATCCCGGCTGAGCAGGCAGATGACAGGTCTGTCTCCGCACATTGTGCAGAGACTGACCTGTCAGAGCGCCGCTCACCCTTACGGGGGATCGGATGACAGATGGAAAATAGGGTTTTCCTCCGTTACACTTTGGCGGATCGGAGCAGGTCCGGAGGTCAGCAGGCATGTCACCGCTGACATCCGTGGCTCCATAGAGGTGCTCGGAGCGTCTGTTCAGGTCCGCCTAAAAAAACTGACAGGCGGACCTAAACGGTCCGCCCGTGTGAAAGGGTCCTAACAGGTAAGAAAAGATTTTCTAATTTTAGTAGCTTTTCCAAATACCTTGAAGAATATTTGCTCACCTGTCCAAGTTCCTCATTAAGGTCAGATGTGTTGACCAAAGCTCCTTCTTTTATTTCTTCATCATACATTTCCTTATCCCATGCAATGAAGAAAGATCCCAAGAATTTCTGCATTTCAACAGTGACATACATTGAAACGGGGATGATGAAGTTGAATAGCACCATGAAGGATAGAAAATCTGTGAAAATCTTCAGGAGCTAAAAACAAAAACAGAAAGAAAGGAAATGGTTCACACTGTTAAACTTACAATATAATTTTTTTTTTTTTTACATACAAAAATTGCATGGGTCCTGGTAAGAAATCCCTAGTTTATGAAAGTAAAATTTAATATCTTTTTCACCAAGATTCCACCTATTAATTTACATTATGAGGAATCCAATAGTAGCATGACACTGCAACATATTAGTTTCATAAGCACCTCAGCAAACGAACATAAAAGAAAATCATTTGAGAGAACACTATTCATGAGCAATACGAGAGCAAAATGGGGAATTCAACCAGAATTTGGTACATCAATTTTTGGCAGATATGTCCTTTAAAAGTATGTGTGTGTGTGTGCGTGCATATTACACACACAATAAATTTAATATATACACACACACACACACAAACTGCATATTTAGATAATGGTATTAATAGATCACAAGTTAAAAAGGCTGCAGTACAAAAACAAATCCATCATTGTTATAAAAAAAACAAAAATATAAATAACACACACATTTAATAAATAGCTAAAACATATAATAATCACCACTAAATGCAAAAATGTGCTTTGCAAAGGTCTGTCAGAACACCCAGGGTTAAGTGGGAGCCACTTCTATATTATTATACAGAAGAAAGGACCATCATATTGGATGCTATAGCCCAGAAAATGACACAAACAATCTACCTTAAATGACTCTTTCTCCTTGCGAGTTTTCTCATTGTACCATGGTTCATCATTAGCAGGATTATTCTGCCATACATACTTCAGAGTAGTACAAATTGTTGCTTTGGACAGCAGGATGGACAAATAGACTATTAAAAAAGCATTAATTGACCTGAAGCAAAGAGAGAGCATTAAAAATAAACAGGTCAGAAAAAAAAAAGTTACAACATTTTTATTTTTTTTAACACAACTTACAAATTCTGGTGGGATGCTTCCTGGACCAAGTGTATATACCGTAACCACTTAGACCAATTCTGATCTATGCTGTGGTCGCTGAGCTAGGCTGATTGACAGCATGTCCCACCTACTACTGTCTGAGCACGCTGCTTGGAAGGACATGAATACATTATTGGGTCTGATTGGCCACACTTGTCTCTGTCAGCAGACACATGGTCACTTAGTGACGTCTCCCCTGTTCCTCAGCAGCCCCGTCAGTGAGCTGTGTGCATGAACACCACCTGCACTGGAGACACACACACACACACACACACACACACACACACACACACACACACACACACACACACACACACGGGTATTCCTATTTGCTCAGCAATATACTGAACTGATAACAATGAGCAGCAGTAACCTGTGGCGCTGCAAAATTACAAATAAGGTAGTGTTTCCCTGCGTGTCCTCCCCCTCCAGCTGGCTCTGAGGGAGGATACAGCAAGATGAAAAGGTCCTATCAGGGGGTGGTAATGAAACTACAACTACCGGTTCTCACACATTTCTGGCAGCGCTGATTGATTCCTTACTATTGTGTGTAAAGTTTGCACTCCTGAAAGGATGAGTCAGCGATGGCAGGACTGTGCGATTTATCTGCCAGCTGCAGGTACACATCCACTTTACTCCTATTAGTAAAGGATCAGCCAGCACTGGTGGGGCTAGAAAGAATTAAAGCGTTTTTTTTTTTGTTTTTTTTCTGGGTTAACAAACGGATCCTGCTCCTATAAAGCATGTTATACACTACTGCACAGTGTTTGTGCTGTGTCATTTGGCCCCCTGTAACACCTGAAATACATGGCTGATCCTGCCAGTTTCTACCTTCCCCTCTGTACGCTGAGCACAATATATCAGGGCTGCTGAGCCCTGACACTGTAGTCAGAGTACGTGCCTTCTACATCAGCTGCAATTTGCAGCTCTCCTCTGTCCTTCTCCCCCCTCCCCTCCCTGCCTGTCAGATCTCAATAGCGCTGCTCCTCTCCCTGCTGCGTCAAAACTCTCTCATCTTTATATCATCCCCTCTGTCAGATAAAAAGCTGTGCTTTATAAAACAAAACAAAAAAAAGGCTGATTTTTACCTGTTTTCACAGCATCTTCCAGCCATCGCGCAACTCCAGGATCTCTCCTCCTCGTCTCCCTGGCTAAAGTCAGCAGGGGAATCTCGGCCCCGCCTGCTGGAGCTATCAGATGGGGAGAGCAGAGAGCCTGGAGTCATGTGATCGCTGGGAGATGCTGTGAAAACAGGTACAAATTGGCTTTTATATATATATATATATATATATATATATATATATATATATATATATATATATATATAGCAAATACACTGACAGAGGGGATGATATAAAGATGAGATAGTGGCTTAACAACCACGAGTAGACAGTGTGCATGAGTATTGCCTCATAGTAAGTAATCAACTTCTCGATTTTACTGTTAAATCAATGTGAGAATCAGAATGGGGGCAGTGGCTACAACACTGAGTTTCACAGCATTAAGCCCCATATACACGATCGGACTTCCATCTGACTTTTCCCTGTTTTTTTGTCCGAAACAGAGTTGGTTGGGAACACCCATAGCATACACACGCTCTGACTTTTCTGCAAACTTTCCCAAAACTTTTTGCAACATCACATGCTTTTTCAGCTCTTTTCTGCTCTTTACCACCACCCTTTGGTCAACTTCTGCTATTGTTGGTTTATTTTAACATTAGTTGTTTTGTCCATCGGACGAAAGTCCGATGGTTTTCTGTACACACAGTCGGACTTTGCTTCATCTGACTTTTGTTGGGCAAAAGTTTGTCCGTTTGCAGACCCAACTTTTGTCCGATGAAAACAAGAAAAAAGCAAAAAAAGTTTGTCCAATGGAGCGTACACACGGTCGGATTGTTGGTCCAACTTGCTCAAAACGAAGTTTGTTGGCCAAAAGTCCGACCGTGTGTACGGGGCTTTACATTGCCCTGGTGGGACATACAACGTGATAACCAAGGACTAAATTATCATGATAGACTTTTTATTAGCTGTCCTCGAACTAAGAAGAACTCAAGACTTATTCTGCTGAAAATCTCAAAAGGCAAGTAACCTTGACCTTGAAAGTGTACAGAGGAAATTCTGCAACTGTGTGATCTGTCTACACATACAAACAAAATGTCAGCAATACACATGGGAACAAATAATATAAACTACAGAAAAGCTGTTTATAAAACCAGACCTACTTTTCAACAGCAGATCGTTTCTGGGATTTTCCTTGGTAGTTCAAAGCCATTTTGGTCTCCATGCCAGTATACACTGCAACCCCTGCAAAACACAAAAGGGGGATATGGATAATATAACATGGAAAAAGTGTTTTCCTTTCTTATTTGTACTACTTTGTAGCTTAGCCTTCCCTCCATCATACACACACACACACACACACACACACACACACTTAAGTACAAGCTAATAATTAGATAATAGCAGTAAACTATTGACTTAATTATTGACTAAATAGAACAATGACAAATATATTTTTAATTAAAGCCTAAAACTGGCTATTTTTTATTTATCCCACTCCCAAAAGATTTAAGTGCAGTCAGACTGGTAAGAGAATTTATTATTGATTTCTAAGGCTTAGTGCATAAAAAAAACAAAAATAAAACATAAAAGCCATAGGCTGTCAATATACTATATTAAATTTGTGTCACCTGTGATAACTGTATGGTATGGCATGCTGCAGATGATGCTGCCAATCGCAAACCCAGGACTGATCCATAAAATTATCCAGTATCCATCACACAAATAAGGTGAAATAAATGGAGACAATAAGGGATTGTCTAGGAATCTATAGCAGCATAGGAACAAAGCTTCTATCGTCAAATCTAGGTGTCCATAGATGCAACGTTTTTCAGGAAAACTATTCAAACTGAATGGCTGGACTTTTCTTGGGATATTTGCTACAATTAACCTGAAAAAAAGCTGGATGCCAGAAGTGTCTGTGCACAGCACAGTAATGTACATTAATTAGGCGACACAAGATATTGTTTGGGGAAGGAGTACAGTGATACTGCGAGTGCACGTGGGCTGCGAGTACTTGTGTATTGTATTGTTGAGTATTAGTGTCAGGAAGCTAGTTGTTAGTTAATTTGGACAGGCTATAATCCCCAATCCTCATTAAATTAGTAGGTACGATGTTCGGCGGGTGTGGAGATGTGACTTGGTGTACATCTTGCGGCAAGTATGCGTTCCTTGATCATTTGATCAAGGGCAAATGCTGCTGTGCAAAATGTAAGCACATTGTTTCCCTGGAAGCCCAGATTCTTAATGTAGGGAAGCAACCCGGCAGGGGCCAGCACAGAGGTGCAGGCACTAGAAAAGAGTAGATGGGCGAGTCAGGAAGGATAGAGGGGAAAAGTGCAGCGGAGGCTGATCCTGGGCTGGAACATCCCAATAAGTACGTTCCATTGAGCGACATTGGTGAAACCAGGAGAGAGAGAGAGAGAGAGAGAGAGAGAGAGAGAGAGAGAGAGAGAGAGAGAGAGAGAGAGAGAGAGAGAGAGAGAGAGAGAGATTCTGGTGGTAGGGGACTCAATTCTTAGAGAGACAGAGAGGGCAATCTGTCACAAATGTGAATAAACAAATAAATGATGTGCTAACACCAACCAAATTATTAGTGCACAATTGATGATATTCAGACAACTCCGTGCTAAATAATATCATGAAAAAAAAATCTGTGGTAAACAATAACCCCAATTCCACAAAATACATTCTAAAGAAATAAATGCAATTTACTGTGTCCACGAGTAGCATAGATTCTAGTGAGCGAGACCCAGGGCCGATCCTAGGATCACAGATGCCTGGGTGCAGAAATATTTCTGGCGCCCCCACATGGGCGTGGTCATCTTACTAACTCCTCCCCTTTACAAATATTTCTATGGCAATGACTCAAACACAGAGATGCTCCTCTAAGGAGTCTTCGTTACCCTGGGATCCTCCCACGATCTCTTAACAATAAACAAAATACAGGAAGAGAATACACTAATGGGACGTGGAGGGGGTCTCTCTAATGGACACAGAGAGGGCTTCTGTTAGAGAGTCTGTTAGAAAGAGCCCCAAGACATGATACAGGAGATGGTCAGAGACTGCAGACATGATACAGGAGATGGTCAGAGACTGCAGACATGATACAAGAGATGGTCAGAGACTGCAGACATGATACAAGAGATGGTCAGAGACTGCAGACATGATACAAGAGATGGTCAGAGACTGCAGACATGATACAAGAGATGGTCAGAGACTGCAGACATGATACAAGAGATGGTCAGAGACTGCAGACATGATACAAGAGATGGTCAGAGACTGCAGACATGATACAAGAGATGGTCAGAGACTGCAGACATGATACAAGAGATGGTCAGAGACTGCAGACATGATACAAGAGATGGTCAGAGACTGCAGACATGATACAAGAGATGGTCAGAGACTGCAGACATGATACAAGAGATGGTCAGAGACTGCAGACATGATACAAGAGATGGTCAGAGACTGCAGACATGATACAAGAGATGGTCAGAGACTGCAGACATGATACAAGAGATGGTCAGAGACTGCAGACATGATACAAGAGATGGTCAGAGACTGCAGACATGATACAAGAGATGGTCAGAGACTGCAGACATGATACAAGAGATGGTCAGAGACTGCAGACATGATACAAGAGATGGTCAGAGACTGCAGACATGATACAAGAGATGGTCAGAGACTGCAGACATGATACAAGAGATGGTCAGAGACTGCAGACATGATACAAGAGATGGTCAGAGACTGCAGACATGATACAAGAGATGGTCAGAGACTGCAGACATGATACAAGAGATGGTCAGAGACTGCAGACATGATACAAGAGATGGTCAGAGACTGCAGACATGATACAAGAGATGGTCAGAGACTGCAGACATGATACAAGAGATGGTCAGAGACTGCAGACATGATACAAGAGATGGTCAGAGACTGCAGACATGATACAGGAGAAGGTCAGAGACTGCAGACATGGTACAGGAGAAGGTCAGAGACTGCAGACATGATACAGGAGAAGGTCAGAGACTGCAGACATGATACAGTACAGGGGGAGGGTAAGCAGACCTAGTACAGGGGTCAGGGAAGTACAGTAAAGGGGCAGTAATGTATAAAACAGATATGGTCTCCTCAAGCAGAGCTGCTCAGGGAAGTTGCTGTTACAGATCCCACCTATTCTGGCAGGCTGTCACTGGGCTAAATAAAAATTGGAATGACATATCCCCCTCTACCTTCCCCTGCAGAGTTTCTGGGTCTCTTCTGGCACTTTGTAGGGGTTAAGGAAGAACCCCGAGGTGGAGCATGTTATTACTGCTGCTGCTTGTGTGGGTAGGATGTGTACTGCACCAATCACATAGGATGAATAGGAGAGGGGGATGAGCAGGGATTGGTGCAGTACACATCCCACCCACACAAGCAGCAGCAGTAATAAGATCCTCCACCTCGGGGTTCTTCCTTAACCCCTAAAAAAAAATGGGGGGGGGATGGGAACAATGGGGTAGGGAAGAATGAAGAGGGGGTAAAAAAGGAGGAAGTGGGTAAGAGATGGGGGGTGGGTAGAGGAGAATTGGTGTGAAACTGGGGGATCCTGGTCTGTATAGGGATACAGAAGGAGGAGGATTTGTGCTGGCATGAGGGAAGGGGGGAAAGAGAGGCAAATAAATGGAGGTGAAGGGGCTGGAGAGGGATGGATTATGGCCATTTGCAATGTTTGTGTATGGGGGGGGGCACACACCTGTGTGAAGGTGAAGTGCCTACAGAGAAGAAGACTGGGAGGGGGGAGGGGAGAGAGGGACTATTTTTGGGAAGGTGTTAGAAAGAGAATTCCAGTCAGCTAGGGAAGAGGCTATATATTATCATGGCTGCTATCATGTTGGAAAACTGGCTGGGAGAAGGTAGCAAGGGTTAACAAGGCTGAGAGGAAAGCAATGTGACTGGCAGAGACTGATGGATCTGTGTGAGGATAAAAGGAAAGTGGCTGAGGCGGTGGGAGGGAGAGACGGATAAGGTGACTGACCTGACATGCAAAAGAGCCGACCACAGCGAGGGGAACAGTTGGCAGCTTGGCAGGACAGTGACTGCTAGGAGAAAACTTCAAGGCCCCTTCATGCACCTAGGACCCCTGGGCAGTTCCTAGAGGTGCCTGAACATTAAGACAGCCCCTCCTCTAAGTGCAGACACATCCACCGGGACGGGAAAGCGCCCAGGCACACACAGGGCAGATGTGACCCGGACAATGAGGCAGATCAGTGTGGTGTGACAAGTACAGGAACGAACGATGCCATGTGTGTCTCTCTCCCTCCCGCATTCAGCTGCCAGAGGGAGAGAGACACACAGGGCATCGTTCCTGTACTCAGGGAAGGGCTGGCAGCCTTAGGCCTGGGGGGCAAGTCCAGTCAAGTGGCCCATTAACACCTTGGCGATCAGCCACCGTCGTTATACGGCAGCAGGTTGGCTCCCCGGCGCGACGCTGGAGCCGATGCGCGTGGCCAGCGGCCGCGATATCTGCCGGTGACCCGCGATCGCTCCTGAGAGAGACAGAAGGGCGATTTGTCAATGTAAACAGACATCCCTGTTTTGACAGGGGATTTAGAGAGAGATCTGCTGTTTCTAGTGATCAGGAACATTGATCTCTCTACTCCCAGTCACTACACCCCCCCCAGTTAGAAAAACCTCCCTATGGAACACTTAACCCCTTGATCCCCCCCTAGTGTTAACCTCTTCCCTGCCAGTGACATTTATACAAAAATCAGTGGGTATTTTTAGCTCTGATCGCTGTATAAAGGTCAATGGTCCCAAAAAAGTGTCAAGGTTCCAATCTGTCCGCCGCAATCCTGCTAAAAATTGCTGATCACTGCCATTACTAGAAAAAAATAAAAATAATAAAAATGTCATAAATTTATTCCCTATTTTGTAGACACTATAACTTTTGCGCAGACCAATCAATATACGATTATTGCAATATTATTTTTTTTTACCAAAAATAAGTAAAAAAATACATATTGGCCTAGACTGATGAAGAAATATATATTTTTTGGGGGATATTTATTATAGCAAAAAAGTTAAAAATAGTTTTTTTTTCAAAATTTCACTCTTTTTGTTTATAGCGCAAAAAATAAAAACCGTGACCAAATACCAATACCATTTGTGGGAAAAAAAGGACATCAATTATGTTTGGGTACAACATCTCACATCAATTGTCAATTAAAGCAACGCAGTGCAGCATCGCAAAAAATGGCCTGGTCAGGAAGTGGGTAAATCCTTACGTGGCTGAAGTGGTTAAACTTACCATCAGTGCCCATCAATGTAGCCTCATCAGTGCAGCCTGATCAGTGGTCATCAGTGCAGCCTAATCAGTGCCCATCAGTGCCGCCTCACCAGTGCAGCCTGATCAGTGCCCATCAGTGCCACCTCACCAGTGCAGCCTGATCATTGCCCATCAGTGCAGCCTCACTAGTGCAGCCTGATCAGTGCCCATCCATGCAGCCTCACCAGTGCAGACAGTGCCCATCAGTGCAGCCTCACCAGTGCAGACAGTGCCCATCAGTGCAGCCTCACCAGTGCAGACAGTGCCCAGGCATCAGTGCAGCCTGATCAGTGCCCATAATCTGTGCAGCCTGATCAGTGCCACCTCACCCATGCAGACAGTGCCATCATCAGTACAGCCTGATCCGTGCCCATGGGATGTGAGGGGTCAGCTGAGAGTGTGTCAGGGTCTGGGTAGGTGTTACAGCTAGGTACTTTCCTTGCACGGCCTCTTTGGAGGAGGGGGGGTGATGAATCTCAGTCTTTTCTGCCACTCCGGAGACTCTGACGAGTTGGAGAATCTGACAGAACGCCCGGTCCCAGCCCACAACCGCTCAGGTCATGTGTGACGTGCTGGCTGCCTCTGAGACTCTTGGGAGGTGGGAGTTGTAGTTCGCTCCCACTGCCAGGAACTTCAGTGCGGCAAGATTACAACTCCCAGAGTGCAGCGCAGCCCAGCCAGTCAGCGACCGCCTTCTAGTACTGTTTAACCCAGACCTACTAGGGTTTCCACCTTTTTTTCCAAGCAAAACCCGAACCCTTTAGCGATGGCATTTTTTTTTTTTTTTTGGGGGGGTATACCCTATAAGATTGTAAAAGACCTGGGACACTTTTGGTGGCCTGAAAGAGTAGTAATGTGGCGCATAGCTCGCCACAGCAAACAGTGCACGTGGCTGAATTGGGGGTGTTCTGCATGGAATGCAGGGGTCAGATATGTCCTGGGGAGAGGGCTAGTGCTAGCAGGGGGGTGGGGAGAGATTGATATGTGCTGGGGGGCAGTGGCGGCCGGTGATCAAATTTGTTTGGGGGGGGCGCAAACAAACTAATTCTGAAAAAAAAAAGAAACATCAAATGCAGCCACTGCGCCCCATCAAATGCAGCCACTGCGCCCCATCAAATGCAGCCACTGCGCCCCATCAAATGCAGCCACTGCGCCCCATCAAATGCAGCCACTGTAGCCCATCAAATGCAGCCACTGTAGCCCATCAAATGCAGCCACTGTAGCCCATCAAATGCAGCCACTGTAGCCCATCAAATGCAGCCACTGTAGCCCATCAAATGCTAGTGCTAGCAGGGGGGTGGGGAGAGATAGATATGTGCTGGGGGGCAGTGGTGGTCGGTGATCAAATTTGTTTGGGGGGGCGCAAACTAATTCTGAAAAAAAAGAATCAAATGCAGCCACTGCGCCCCATCATATGCAGCCACTGCGCCCCATCATATGCAGCCACTGCGCCCCATCATATGCAGCCACTGCGCCCCATCATATGCAGCCACTGCGCCCCATCATATGCAGCCACTGCGCCCCATCATATGCAGCCACTGCGCCCCATCATATGCAGCCACTGCGCCCCATATGTGCTTGGGGGGTCAGATATGTGCTGGGGGGGGGGGCTTTGAGAGAAAAGAGCCAGTGCAAGGGGGATGGGTAGGGGGTAGGATATGTGCTAGAGGGGTGTTTTGGGAAGGAAGAGAGGGGTTGCCAGATTTCAAATCGAATCCACACTGAAGTTCTAGCATTGCCTTCAACCCTCCCAGCACATATCCTCCTAACCCCTCGATCACTCATATGACATCTACCTTGTCCTCCTTTCCAGACACTCTCTCCCCCTCCCTCCTCCATCTACAGTACAGAGCATGATAAAAAAAAGTTTGCAGACCTGAGGTTCAGAGCGCCCCTTCTCCCCCCTCCTCCTCCTCGTGTTTGTACACAACGGACTGAGAAGGAGGGGAGGAGCTTTGATACACTGACACTGCTCTGCTCTACTCATCCAGCTGCTGTCAGGCAGAGAGGAGACTCGTCACTGTCGAAAAACAAAGTTAAAGTAACAGACAGCGCTGCGGCCGTTTTAATGATAAGGTAGGCGGCTTGGTGGGGAATCTCCCCCCTCCCCCTCTGCCTGTACTACTTGTCACACCACACTGATCTCTGCCTCATTGTCCGGGTCCTCCTCTATCAGCGTCCCTGGCGACGCCACCGCACACAAGGAGAGGAGGAAGGAGGGGAAGCACTTTGGCGCCCCCCCTCTGCAGCGCTCGGGTGCGGAGCACCCCCTGCACTCCGTCCAGGACCGGCCCTGGCGAGACCCATGAGTAAGTCACGTGCCAGTGACGCAACGCGTAGGGGGAAGGAGCCTAAGTGACGCTCGCAGCAGCAGTCTGAGTGAGGAGCACTTTGAAAACTGAGCTGAGTAAACGCTGATTAACTCGGAGGTTATGTGAGTGCAGGCCACAGCTGTGACAGGTTGTGTCTTGTGGAAGGCTATTGGGCAATGATCCGTTTTCTTTTTCTTTCCACATACATATGGTAATACCCCGGGAATCAGAGTTTGTTGTAAGAAGGAGAAAGCCGTCTAAGGAATTTTTTCACTGCAAATACAGCTAGCGGTGTCTATAAGACTTATTTTGATTGTATTGTTCAGGGATATATATGCATATGAACCTGGGGACTTTTTTCAATTAAGGTTCAAGAAGTCATTCCACACTAGAATCTATGCTACTCGTGGACACAGTAAATTGCATTTATTTCTTTAGAATGTATTTTGTGGAATTGGGGTTATTGTTTATCACAGATTTTTTTCATGATATTCTTTAGCACGGAGTTGTCTGAATATCATCAATTGTGCACAAATAATTTGGTTGGTGTTAGCGCATCATTTATTTGTTTATTCACATTTTGCGCGGACCCAGTATCCTTTGTTTGATTGCAGCTTTCACGTTTTGGTTATCAATTTGTTGGTTTGTCACTATTTATTCTGTTAGCGCTTTAGTACAAAAACACTTTATTCAATCTGTCACAAAGACCTGAAGCGCCCCGAACTGTATGCTGTCTACCGTGCGCTTGAGTTTAACACATCACGGATCGGGTGGACAGATTACTGGGAGGGGCTGGGAAAGACCCGGCTGTCATGGTGCATGTTGGCACCAATGACAAAGTCAGAGGCAGATGGAGTGTCCTAAAGATTTTAGGGACTTGGGAGCTAAATTGAGGAAAAGGGCCTCAAAAGGTAGTATTCTCAGAAATATTACCGGTACCTTGAGCCACATCAGAAAGGCAGAGAGAGATTAGGGAAGAAAACAAGTGGCTGAGGAGCTGGTGTAGTAAGGAGGGATTTGGTTTCCTGAAAAACTGGGCTGAAGGGACGGACTGCACCTAAATGAGGAGGATGCAGATCTGCTGGAAGTGAAGATGGCCGAAAAGTTAGAGGGGCTTTTAAACTAGGCGACGGAGGGGGGGTTCCAGAGGTAGAGATAGTCAGCGTGGAACATATTCCAGAGGGTAGTATTGGGGGCATTAGTGGTAGGTTGACTAGAGCACATAAACCCAAGGTAAATATAGTAACAAGTCCTATTGCAATCTCGGAACACCCAATAAGAGGACAGTATGCAACCGGTCTAAACTACGTGGCATGTTCACCAATGCCAGGAGCCTGGCGGACAAGATGGGAGAACTAGAGATATTGTTGTATGAGGAGGATTTAGATTGTCAATTTCAGAGACTTGGTTCAACAGCTCTCATGATTGGCTGGCAACCATTCAAGGGTATTCCCTTTATCGCAGGGATAGAGGGTAAAAAAGGGGGAGGGGTATATCAAGAATAATGTACAAGTGAATGTGAGAGATGGCATCACTAAGGGAGCTAGGGAGGAGGTGGAATCCTTATGGGTAGAGCTCCAAAGAGATGAAACTAAGGGTAAAATAAAACAGAGTATGCTATAGGCCCCCTAACCTGAGGGAGGAGGGGGGGGAGACAGACCTCCTATCACAATTTAGATTAGCAGCAAGGTTGGGAAGTGTCATCATAATGGGGGATTTTAATAATCCAGACATAGACTGGCCGGAAGGAACCACAAATTCGTCTATGGCTCGCCAGTTCCTAAATGTTTTGCAGGACAATTTCATGAATCAGATGGTAGATGCACCAACTAGAAACAAAGCGTTACTAGACCTACTAATTACCAACAATAGAGACCTAAACACGGATGTGGAAATAAGGGGCAATTTAGGAAGCAGCGATTACAGGTCAATTAGCTTCAGTATAAATCACACAAATAGGAAACATAAGTGGAATATAAATACACTGAATTTCAAAAGAGCCAACTTCCCTAAACTACAAACCTTGCTAGAAGATATAATTTGGAATAAAATCTTAGGAACAAAGAACACGGAGGAGAGATGGGTTTGCTTAAAGAACATATTAAAATAAGGGCAAGAGCCAGTGCATTCAATTGGGAAATAACTTTAAAAGAGCGAACAAAAATCCTTGATGGCTTAACTCCAATGTAAAAATGCATATAAAAGCAAAGGAGAAGGCCTTTAAAAAATAAAAGGCTGAGGGATCATCATCAGCATTCAGACTTAAGAATGCAACAAAAAATGTAAGGGTGCAATTAAGGCAGCCAAGATAGAATACGAAAGACACATAGCTGAGGAGAGCAAAAACAATCCCAAGAAATTCTTTAAGTATATAAAGAGTAAAAAAGGGAGGACAGACCATATTGGCCCCATAAATAATAAGGAAGACAATCTGGTTACAAAGGATGGGGTGATGGCGAAGGTATTGAATTTATTCTTCTCAGTCCTCACAAGGGAATCGGGGGGGCTTCAGTAACCAAAACTGTAGTGTTTATCCTCATGACACTCCACAGGAAGCACTCTCATGGCTAACAGAGGACAGAATTAGAGATAGACTTTGAAAACTTAACATTAAATAAGTCACTGGGACCAGATGGCTTGCACCCGAAGGTCCTTAGGGAACTCAGTCAAGTAATTGCCAGACCATTGTTCCTAATTTTTACTGACAGTCTGACTGGAATGGTACCAGACAATTGGAGAAAAGCCAATGTGGCACCAATATTTAAAAAAGGGCTAAAATACATCCCTGGGAATTACATACCAGTTAGCCTAACATTAATAGTATGCAAGCTCTTGGAGGGGATGATAAGGGACTATATACAATATTTCAGTAATGAAAGCTGTATCAACAGTAATCAGCATGGATTCATGAATAATCGTTCTTGCCAAACCAATCTATTAACCTTCTATGAGGAGGTGAGCTGCCATCTAGATAAAGGAAGGCCCATAGACGTGGTGTTTCCTGGATTTTGCAAAAGCAATTGACACAGTTCCCCATAAACGTGTACAAAGTAAGGTACATTGGCATGGACCATAGGGTGAGTACATGGATTGAAAATTGGCTACAAGAGCGAGTCAAGTTCAAAGGGTGGTGATAAATGGGGAGTACTCAGAATGGTCAGGGGTGGAAAGAGGAGTCCCACAGGGTTCTGTGCTGGGACCAATCCTATTTAATTTGTTCATAAACGACCCGGAGAATGGGGTAAACAGTTAAATCTCTGTATTTGCGGATGATACTAAGCTAAGCAGGGCAATAACTTGCAAGAAGATCTGAACAAATTAATGGGGTGGACAACTACATGGCAAATGAGGTTTAATGTGGAAAAATGTAAAATAATGCATTTGGGTAGCAAAAATATGAATGCAATCTACTCGCTCGAACCGCTGGGGGAATCAAGGATGGAAAAGGACCTGGGGGTTCTAGTAGAGGATAGGCTCAGCAATGGCATGCAATGCCAAGCTGCTGCTAACAAAGCAAACAGAATATTGGCATGCATCAAAAAGGGGATTAACTCAAGAGATAAAGCGATAATTCTCCCACTCTACAAGACTCTGGTCCGGCCGCACCTGGAGTATGCTGTCCAGTTTCGGGGCATTAGTTCTCAGGAAGGATGTACTGGAAATAGAGCGAGAACAGAGAAGGGCAACAAAGCTAATAAAAGGGACTGGAGGATATAAGTTATGAAGAAAGTTTGCAAGCACTGAACTTATTCTCTCTGGAGAAGAGATGCTTGAGAGGGGATTTGATTTCAATTTACAAATACCATACTGGTGACCCAACAATAGGGATACAACTTTTCAGCAGAAGGGGAGTTTATTAAGACCCGTGGCCGCTCATTACAATTAGAAGAAAAGAGATTTAACCTTAAACTGCGTAGAGGGTTCTTTACTGTAAGAGCGACAAGGATGTGGAAATTCCTTCCACAGGCGGTGGTTCCAGCGGGGAGCATCGATTAATTTCAAAAAAACTATTAGCACCTGATACAGGGATATACAAGGTAATACTGACAAATAATCACACACATAGGTTGGACTTGAGTCTTTTTGCAACCTCACCTACTATGTAACTATGATGCAGACAGATTTGTCCAAATATCTACAGATGAGCCTGTTCCCCGTGCAAGGCGGTCTTTGCCCAGCATGGAGAAGAACAAGTCTTGCATGCATCCTATTTTCGGCATCCCATTGTTTTCTATTGTGAAACATGACTGCATGGACACAGCAGTATCCTAATATGGCACACCTGTATCCCAATGTGGCATACAGGTGTGGGTCCCCAAAAGCACGTACTCTCATGACACATTGGGAGACAGCAGCTATAGTTGTGCAGCTGCTTGTCCCAAAAGACCTCAAATGGGACACCAGCATAAGGATGCACGCAGCACCTGTGTGTACCTGTCCTGGGAAAACACAGCCCTGCACGGGCACAGAGCTAATCAACCCCTGTTAACACGGTCTAAGAGAAAATACAACATGCTGTTTAAATGTTGATCCACATTTACCATAAATTTTCTGTGTATTTTTCAAAGTTGCCCCCTTTAGCAGCAAATTTTCTGGTCCCAAAGACCTAAAACAGAAAAATAATAACATTGTGAGGAAAAAGGCCAGGTACATTTAGATTCTAAGGCCTCATGCACACAAGACATTTTGCCTTTCCTCCTGGCAGCAGTGGTTTGGGAGAAAAAAATGCTTAACGCTTGTAACTGCATGTAACGCACTTAGGTGTGTCAAGCTCTTGGGCATAAATTCATTTCATTGACCAGAATACGAATTTATTCTGGCCATTGAAATGAATTAAAGCATAAGCACTAAAAGAGTCTAGTGTCAACGCTCATTTAGACATGTTTTTTTCTGCCAAAACACCTCTGCTCCTGGACATGCTGGCAGTGGTTTTTTTTTTTTTCTGCCTCTAAGCGCCCCTTCTAAATGCCTACATGTGCATTGATACATAGGCCAACATGCAGGGGCATTTAGAGGCAGGAAAAAAAAAAAATGAATGCCAAATGCTACTAAAAGCCATGTTTACAAACGTCCAGTGTGCATGACAGCTCAGGACTGACGAGCAAGTCAGTGTGTGGTTCTACATTAATCAGATGAGCACTACCTTGCTTTAACTTCCTGGTTAGTGTATATGTTCATTCTTCCAACATACCTGGAATAACAAAAAAAAAAAAAAAAAAATGGATAAAAATACAGCAAGGTCACACAAATACCAAAATTTCTATTAGAAATCAACGAACAACAAATGTTACTGTCAGGACTCTATCCGCAGCAGACGATCGCGAAGACCTGGCATTCCTGCCAGTATCTTACATGGCCGAATGCATGCATACCAGAAGGCACAAAAGGAGCCTGCTGACATATGGCCGGCCAGAACTGGCGCCAAATGGCTTTTATAAAAGGGAGCCAATTCCTCTCTGATTGCTAGTTGATCTTCAGCTCTCCAGTGCGTTTGATCATGGGTTTCCTTGCATCTGTGGATACCTGTTACCGACTCAGCTTGCCCCTAAACCTGTCTTCTGCCTGCCTCCTGATCTGACTTTGGCTGGTTAAACAGACTGTCTTATCCTGCTATTCTGTGTATGACCTTGGGTACCCTCTTGACCACATTTGCTCTTGCCCATACCCGGTACCTAACCCTGACTTAGGACAGGCTTCTTTCCGGACTCCTGCTCCGCCTGAATCCTGCTACTTCCCACGGGCGCCACCTGTCTGCAGACACAATCCTGGTGTTTCATCTGAGTACCTGGACACCTCATCTGAAAATACTCCAGTCAGCATTTCTGCAAGCACCTCCAGCAGCCAATCCCTGCTTCTTTGAGTCCGACTCCGCCTGCTCTGCCATCAGGGGAGTCTGGAGCTTAGCCGCAAGGGAAGTCCTCTCTCCATTGGCCTCCAGCACCAGGTACGCGATTAGTTGCACTTCGAACATTCATACTAATTTGTGTTATAATGGTATGTGGATAGTCAGGATAATATTGGTTGTTAAAGTGGAAACTTTGTAAAAATTCTGAACAAATGCACTAAGGATATTTTTTCAAAACATCTATTTTCCACACTCCACTTAAACAACTAGATTAAATCTGTCATAAAAAATAAATAAAAAAATCCATGATTCTCCTGTATACCTGAAATTAGGCTGTATTGACTTTATAATCCTTAGCGATACATCAGAAATTACAGCCATTATAGGAATACTAAATTTATAAAGCTGGGCAGAATGGACATCACAAGTATACTGTAGTAGTGCTCATTCATACCCCAGTGAGAAAGCTGCAGATGGCTGGCTGACACAAAATGCTGCAAGACCCAAAAAGTCATCTTTAAAGGGCAACTCTGCAAAAAAATGTATAATATAGCGTATACAATAGCGCCACAAGTCTTACTGTAATTGAATGTCATTATAAAATTACCTTTCCTTTTCAAAACTGCAGCCGCTGTCATTTTCTGAAAATGCAATGCAATATGGCTACCTGGAGTTGTTCTGTACACAGAATGTGTACAGAACGCCCTCCAGAAACATAATTTCCTGCTTGTGCGATTGGCTCATAAATTTTCCCAGAAGTATGCCTAAGATAAAAGTCAGATTTCAGGCATCCCCTACAACAAAAATGTCATTACTCCCAATAGGAAATGACATCTAAAAAGGGATGCACGCCCAGCAGATTTCCTCATTAGTGCTCTGCAGCTGCACAGCGGACTGATAATTATGAAACCACTCCACCCATTAGACCCAGTCGACACAGAGGCACAGAGGAACAAACAGTGATTTCTTCAGACTAACCTATGTGTAGATGACTAACAAAAAGGTGGGAATCTGCAACAAAGGTGGTTATAATCCTTGTAATTTACAAAGATCACCCAGAGGAGAATGTTTTTTCTCAACAAAAGTGGAGTTACGATTTAACCACTTTACGGATCGCCCGCCGTCGTATAATCGGCACTTTGAAGAGGGATATCGTTGTTATGGCAGCAACTAGCTACCTCGGTATCCTCTTCTTCAGCAGGCGGTCCGCTTTCAGATAAAAGTGGTCTCTGCAGCGGATTTGCCACAAGATCACTCGGCGACGGGAGAGCCCCCCCACTCCCGCTGCGCTCCGTGGGCCCTCCGCATCTTACTGGATATAAAATACAAAAAATGGGCTAACTTTACTGTTGTCTTATTTTTTAATTAAAAAAAAGTTATTTTTTTCCCCAAAAAGTGCTTTTGTAAGACTGCTGCACAAATACGGTGTGACAGAAAGTATTGCAACGACTGTCATTTTATGCTCTATGGTGTTAGAAAAAAAAAAAATGTTTGTGGGTTCTAAGTAATTTTCTAGCAAAAAAAATAAAAAATTAGGATTTTTGTACTCACCGTAAAATCCTTTTCTCTGAAGTCCATGGACGGACACCGCTTCCTTAAGTCTTGACATTAGGGTTATGTTTCGTCTATTAGGAGCGGACTAGGCAGACATGTTAGATATGTAAAAACATGTAATTATACCAAGCTGAACAGCCCCACCCAGGGGGCGGTCCCTCTGGTCATAACCCCTCACCAGCTCCGTTTGTCGAAAAGCAGAACAAACATAAAAAGGAGGGGTGGGTGCTGTGTCTGTCCATGGACTTCAGAAAAATTGATTTTACGGCGTGTACAAAAATCCTATTTTCTCTTTCGTCCATGGATGGACACAGCTTCCTTAAGTGTTGACATTAGGGACGAAGCAGCGTCGAAAAATCGAGGGGTGGAAACAGCAATCAAACAAACTACACCCCAAAACAAATAGAGCACAACAGAGGAGGTGCAACCTTAAACAGCCGCCTGCAAAACTTTGCGGCCGAAGCAAGCATCCGCAGAAGCATGCACGTCAACCTTGTAAAACGTAGTGAAAGTGTGAATGGATGACCAGGTCGCCGCCTTACACACCTGTGAGACAGACGCTTGATGTCGGAAGGCCCAGGAGGCACCTATTGCCTTGGTCAAATGCGCCGTGACAGGAAAGGGAGGCGCCCGCCCTTTAAGGGCATAAGCCTGAATCACAATCTGTCTGATCCACCGAGAAATGGTGGACGACGAAACCGCCAGGCCTTTCTTTGGACCAGTCACCAACACAGTGAGTCTGACCTCCGAAACGTAGCCATAGCAGACAGATACACGCGCAGAGCATGTACCACGTCCAAGGAATGTAACGCAATCTCTTTGGGATGCGACGACCGAGGACACAAGGATGGAAGTACAATGTCCTCATTTAGATGAAAAGCCAAAACCACCTTCGGAAGAAACAAAGGCTGCGGCCGTGGCACCGCTTTATCCTTATGGAGGATCAAGTGTAGGGGGACTTGCAAGAAAATGTCCGCCAGCCAGCTCAGAAACCCTCCTGACAGATGTAATAGCCACCAGAAAGGCAACTTTCTGAGAGAGTGTAAAAAGAGGAATGTCTCTGATGTTCTCAAAGGGCTGAAAAGAGAAAAGGTTCGCCCTTGGGACTTTGAGTAAGGTGCGCACGGTTGAGCCAATGAAAATTGCAGGAATAATTGCAATGTATATTTATTCAAGTAAAAAACAGTACATACATTAATGTCATGAACATGGGCCAATTCATACAAAATACAAGACAAGTAAAAAGTAGGTAAAATGATATTGCAAGTATCTGACAATAATCATGTAAACACACAGGCATCAAGTGTACCCGGCACGTTTCGCGAGGCTTAGCTCGCTCTTCAGGTGTAGATGCACGTAGTGTACCTAAAATGAAATGATATAGTATATAGTATGATGTGAAGGCACGGGGGGGGGGGGGGAGGGGGGGGCCCTTGAATAAAGAAAACCCCATACTCACCACTGGACATTGCCAAAAGACAGCGGAGGTGAGGCTCTCAAATGGCGGCAGTGATTGTCTCACCAGAGAGCTGAGGAGGCGGAGCCAAACGAAATTCCAAACAGGGCCAAACGGAAGGAAGGCACAGCATGGATGGAATATGTGTATCCACAAAAGTCTCAATGAATCCATAAGAATTGTTGGCACTGAATGTAAATATGTATAATGGATAATTAGAATATTGGAGTAAATGAGTATATGGTAACATATGTATATCTATGCGTAGATAAAAGGCCTGAGCCAAGGATGGTAAAAGTATGGAGACTGAGGGGGGGGGGTGAAAAAAATTGCCAGAGATTGGCTGGTGTGATTAAGGAAAGATCAGAGGGGAAAATAGAAAGAAAAAGAGTGTGAATGAAATAGAATGCAGGTGTGTGGTGAGGACTGTGATTAAAAAGCAAGTTGCACATGAATGCTTGAAGTGAGTGATATTACAGACATATAAAAAGGTGTACCTTGGTGGAGTAAGTCTGAAGGTAGTGAATTCCAAAGAAGGAACTTGCACTTGTGTGTCTGGCCTCAGTGAAAGAAAGCAAACAATGAGATCCATGATGTGCAGACCTCCAATAAATACCCCCGAAGGAGCCCGAGACCATGTGTAGATGACTGACAAATGAGTGCCAAAACCCGCCCACCGTCAATAAAGGCGGTGCGCGGGCTCAGACACTCCCCCGGGCCATCTTGGTGGTAATAATGCCTACAGCCACACCACACCAGCTGGATTAGGATAAACGTCCATTGCGAGATGTTATTTAATATGTTGGAATAACAACTGGCTAGGGCATGATATAAAATGTAAAATACATATATGTATGTTTTTATTGGCAAGGGTGACCACAGACCAGTTTTGGGCTAGTGGGTGTCTTCCACCCGGATACATATGAAATGTTCTCGAAGGGAGGTTTCTGAAGTACCAAGAGTACCAGATTCAAATCCCACGGAGGTAGTGGAGGTCGAACCGGAGGAGCCACAGGTCGGACCTCTGCCAAGGCTGAAATCCGTCCCTTAATGCTTAAGGCAAGTTTCTGATCCACTCCACGCTTTAAAAACAGCAGGATCCTGGAAACTGAAAATGCACGTGGACGCCACCCCATCTCCTCACATAGAGATGTAGGCCTTCCACGTGCGACGATGGATCTTTCGAGAAGATGACTTCCATGCCCTCAGCATGGTGAAAATTACTGAATCAGACATGCCTCGGTCCCTCAGAACCTGACTTTCAACAACCATGCCATTAAAGCCAGTGACTGTAAAACAGGATGAAGTATAGGACCTTGCGACAGAAGGTCCTCTCGCATCAGCAGTCGCCAAGGGGCATTCGCCACCAGGCATACTAGGTCGGTGTACCAGGGACGCAGAGGCCAATCTGGGGCAATTAGAATCACCGGAATCCCCTCGGTCTCCACTCTGCGAAGCAAACAAAAGTTTTAGTGGGGGAAAGGCATAAATTAGCCGATACTGTCCCCCACGGAGCCACCAACGCATCTGTCGTGTCCGCCCAGGGATCTTTAGACCTGGCCACAAACCTCAATACCTTCCGATTGAGTTGAGAAGCCAGGAGATCCATGTCTGGGGTGCCCCATTTCAGGCAAAGGAGTCAAACACATCTGGGTGTAGCGACTATTCTCCTTGGTCCAGCATCTGGACGCCCGGAATGTATACAGCCGATAGAGCCAACACACTCCGTTCTGCCCACCGCAGGATGTGAGCAACCTCCGATGCTGCAGCCGAGCTTCTTGTTCCTCCTTGATGGTTGACATATGCCACCGCCGTGGCGTTGTCTAACTGGATCCTGACTGGACGCCCTTGTAGCCTCTGTGACCATGTGGAGAGGCACTGCCTGATCGCCCGAAGTTCCAGCACATTGATTGGCAGGCGGGATTTTTCCTGCGTCCAGCGACCTTGTGTCAACTGGACACCCCAAACTCCCCCCCCCCCCCCAACTGGTCAGGCTGGCATCTGTTGTGATCACCGTCCAGTGAAAGGGAAGGAATGACTTTCCGGACTGAAGGGCCGGAGATTTCAGCCACCAAACCAGGGAAGTCCTGACCAGTTGGCTCACCAGGATCTGACAATCCAGGGACAACTGAGACTTGTCCCACTTGGGACGGGATCTCCTTCTGCAAGACTCGAGTGTGGAATTGAGCATATGGTACCGCCTCGAAGGAGGCTACCATGAGACCCAGAACTCGCATGTAAAAGCACAGCAGGATGTCAGCAGCTTCACCGCCGCCTGAAGAGTCTGCAATTTTTCCAAAAGGGAGAAAAACTCACCACTGATGAGTCCAGAATCAAGCCCAGGTACTCCAGGTGCTGAGTCGGCACCAACACCGACTTCTGGAGGTTCAGTACCCAACCAAATTCTTGAAGGGTCTGACTGGCAATCGCCACATCCTCCTCTAATTCTGAGTCTGAAGCAGCTCTCAGAAGGAGGTCGACCAGGTAGCACATGATAGCGATTCCTCGCTGTCTCAGCAAGGCCACGATCGTGGTGAGCACCTTGGTGCCGATGCCAGGCCAAAAGGGAGAGACACAAATTGGTAGCGATTGTCCCTGACTGCAAAACGCAGAAATCTCTGATGCCCGACATATGAGGACATACAAGTATGCGTCCTTGATGTCCAAGGACGCCAGAAAATCCCCCGGATGGAGTGCAGCGACCACAGAGCGAACTGATTCCATCCTGAACCTTCGTACTTTTACAAAGAAGTTGAGGGCCTTGAGGTCCAGGATTGGACGGACCCCGTCCTTCTTTGGGACTACAAAACAGATTGGAGTAGAATCTCTGAAATCTTTCTGACAGTGGCACAGGTACTATTACCCCCGCGCCTCAGCAGGTCCTGCACTGCCCCCAATAGGGCGTTCCGACGAGCCGGGAGGCGATGAAGGTTGGAGGGAAAAAATTTGTCTGGTGGACAAGAAAGAAATTCTATCTTGTACCCTGATTAAACCACTTTGCAAACCAACTGGTCGGAAAGCAGGGAGGTCCACCGAGCTGCGAACTCGCGCAGGCGACCCCCCCACCCGAGAGTTGGCTTGTTTAACTTGTGAACCCAGGGACGCTTTTGTCCGTCAGCTGGCCCCTTGTCGGCCTGGGAACGCTTACCTGCGGGCCCGGGTTGACGAAAAAAACGCTTCTGAGCGGCAAAGGAGGGCCCTGGCCTATGACGAGGCTCCTTACCTTTTCTGGATTGTGGGAGCAGTGTGCTCTTACCCCCAGTGACATCTTTAATAATGTCATCCAGCGAGGCTCCAAATAGCCTCTCTAGCTGGAAGGGCAAATCAGCCAGAGCTTTCTTGGAAGTCTGGTCCACGGACCAGCATTTTAGCCAAATCAGACGACGCAGTACCACAGCAGATACTGGGGCTCTGGAATCAGGGGAGCTGTATTCAGGGCTGCATCGCAGACATATATTTGAGGCCATGCACCAGCTGGTCAGCCAGTTCTACGCAGGCCGGGGAAACCTGTTGCTTCTCCAACTGCCCATTCAGTAAGTGTCTGTGACACCAAGGCCGCAGCCAAAACTGGCCATAATGCTGACCTTAGCATGGTGAACATGGACCAGGCCACCGCTTCGGACCTCCTATCTGCAGGATCCTTAAATGCAGGGGTCCCCTCTACCGGAATCGTGGTAACCTTGTTCAGCCTGGATACCGAGGGGTCCACAGCTAGGGGAGATGCCCATTTTTTCAGAAGGCTCTCCTCAAAGGGGCAACGGACCGCCATGCGTTTTGGGACCGAAAAGGTCGTCTGCAGTTGTTCCCATTCCTTGTCTATAAACGTATCAAAATAAGTTACATAAGGAAACACCTTACTGGTGCAGGTCGGCTTGTGGGACCCAAAAGGGACCGACACCTCAGTAGATGCCCCAGATGCATCCTACAGCTTGAGGGTTTCCCGCACTGAGGTGATAAGTGCTCCAACAAGCGCCTTCTCCTGCGCTTACTCGGACATGGGAGTCTCCCTCACTGTCCGAATGGTCCTGGTCCGCATCCTCGGACTCTCCGGAACAGGGGCCGTGTGCCACAGCCAGTGGCGAGTCAGAGCTTTCCCCAGAAGATGGTGGGGGGTGGGGGCGCTTTTTACCCCCCCCTTTCGCCCGCACACTGTCTCCACCCTGGCAACAAATGATTCCAGGACCGCTGACAAAGCGTCCACAGGTACCGCAGGTGCAGGGGCCCCGGTTGCTACCACCGGAATGTCTGGGGAAGAGACGCCAGCTTCTGACGCCATGCTGACCCGCTCACCTGACAGCCACTCAGGGACTAAGTCAAGGTACAAAAAAGGGCCCACCCTCCTAGCTGCCACAGACCGAGGGGTATTCCCAGAGTACTCACTGCCCTGACCCAGGCACTGCTCAGCGCTGCCGTCCGCTCCATCTCCTGTACAGTGTGTGTCTCTGCGGTGATCTGCCGTTCAGAATGATATACTAGCGCTAGAGGCCAAAACCAATGTGAAAGCCCCAAAAAGATGTCCGCCGGCTGCCTCAGAAAAAAAGAGCGCGAGCTACAAGAAAATGGTCGCCGCTGTATTAGCAATAGGAACAGCGTGGCTACAGGAAAATGGTGCGGATTCGTTTGAGGTAAAAATAAAGGCCAGAAAACACTGGGTCTCCGAACGGCAGACCACCCACACCGCGCAGCCCCCAGCCAGGACCTGCAGCCCCCCCTCAGGGACCCCCCGGTGAGGTACACAGCAGGCCCAGCAAAGCATGGGGAGGAGGGATGGACGGGGAGAGAGAGGAAAGTGGGCTAGAGACCCCCTAAATCGACCACCCCAGAAATGCCCAGCTGTTCCATCCTGTCAAGACAGAAGGAACCTTACTTACCCGTTCCCTGCGAGGACTGCTGGACGCGTTTCTGACAGACCCATCACCGTGCAATACGGAGTGGCTGTCGGCCACGGCCCACTGTGACTGGACGGCAGTAGCCCGGTCATATATGGATCCTGGAGCATATAGCTCACTGGCCACCCCTGGAGCAGACTGGGTATGTCGTGGCCGACCCAGCACGTTGCTAAAGGCCTGCCCACGCTCAATGTCCGGACTGGGGAGACTACAAGGATCTAAATTATCCAGCCTGTCACCCAGCCGGCAGTTGATAGTAGATCTCAGGATGAAAAAAGTTAAATAAAAAAGTTCTCCAGGACCATGGGCCCCTAGGGAGCCAGGTCCTTCTCCTACACTAGGCAGAAAAAACTGAGCTGCTGAGTGCAGGGTGAGGGGTTATGACCAGAGGGACAGCCCCCTGGGCGGGGCTGTTCAGCTTTGGTATAATTACATGTTTTTAAATATCTAACATGTCTGCCCAGTCCTCTCCTAATAGACGGAACATAACCCTAATGTCAAGACTTAAGGAAGCGGTGTCCATCCATGGACGAAAGAGAAAACAGTTTTTAACTTGTAAACACCAAATCTCAAAATGAGGCTGAAGTGGTTAAGCTATGCAGAATGGCAGAGGTGTATGATTTATAAGACAGAATGAATAAAATTAATGTTCTGGCAGGTAAAGCAGCTTACATGTAAAGTGTGCATTATAACTGGTATCAAGCGTGTTGTGATGAGGCTCTGAGGCTTACCACCTTTTGGGATGATCAAGTAGAAAATTTGCTAGATTACTGAACCCATTATTAAATCCATCCTAAACAGAGCAACAAGGGGGAAAAAAACCTAGGTGGAGGATTAGGCAAAAATTTACACTGCGTAAACCTGATGCCGTCAGTCCCGATAAAGAAATGTAAATTCTGAGAGATGACGCAAAGTCCACGCTCAGAGCCCACCAGGAAGTCGGCACTGCGCTTCGCTAATCACAAGCAGCGAGACATTGTCCCGATGTGCGGCTACAGAGATCGGGAAATGTCTCACTGCTTGTGATTAGCGCAGTGTGGTGCCGACTTCCTTGTGGGCTCTGCACGTGGACTTTACGAATGCGCCGGAGCTCATCCTTATTAGTGAACAAACAGCATAATGAAGGCCAAGGAACACACCAGACAGGTCACGGGTAAAGTTGTGGAGCAGCTGTGAACATCTCACAGAGCACTGTTCAATCCATCATCCCAAAATGGAGTATGGCAAAACTGCAAACCTACAAAGACTTGGCCGTCCACCTAAACTGACAGGCCGGGCAAAGAGAGCATTAATCAGAGAAGCAGCAAAGAGCCCATGGCAACTCTGGAGGAGCTGCAGAGATCCACAGCTAAGGTGGAAGAATCTGTCCAAAGGTCAACTATTAGTCGTGCACTCCACAAATCTGGCCTTTATGGAAGAGTGGCAAGAAGAAAACCATTGTTAAAAGAAAGCCATAAAAAGTCCCATTTGCAGTTTGTGAGAAGCCATGTGGGGGACAAAAACACATGAAAAAAAGGTGCTCTGGTCAGATGAGACTAAAATTGAACTTTTTGGCCTAAAAGTAAAACGCTATGTGTGATGGAAAACAAACTGCACATCAGTCTGAACACACCATCCCCACTGTGAAACATGGTGGTGGCAGCATCATGTTGTGGGGATGCTTTTCTTCAGCAGGGACAGGGAAGCTGGTCAGAGTTGGTGGGAAGATGGATGGAGTCAAATACAGGGCAATCTTAGAAGAAAACCTGTCCAAGTCTGCAAAAGACTTGAAACTGAGGAGGAGATTCACCTTCCAGCAGAACAACGACCCTAAACACACAGCCAGAGGTACAATGGAATGGTTTAGATCAAAGCATATTTATGTGTTAGAATGGCCCAAAGTCCAGACCTAAATTCAATTGAGAATCTGTGGCAAGACTTGAAAATTGCTGTTTACAGACGCTCACCATCCAATCTGACAGAGCTTGAGCTATTTTGCAAAGACGAAGGGGCAAAAATGTCACTCTAGATTTGCAAAGCTGGTAGGGACATCCCCAAAAGAATTGCAGCTGTAATTGCAGAGAAAGGTGGTTCTACAAAGTATTGACTTAAAGGGGCTGAATACAAATGTACCCCACACTTTTCAGATATTTGTAAAATTTTTGACAACCATTTATCATTTTCCTTCCACTTCACAAATTATGTGCCACTTTGTGTTGGTATATCACATAAAATCACAAATAAAATACATTTATGTTTTTGGTTGTAACATGACAAAATGTGGAAAATGTCAAGGAATATGAATACTTTTTCAAGGCACTGTATCCCTTATAACCATCCAACAAATCAACTTTTTTTTTTTATAAAAACTTTATTAATGTGCAAAACAGCGGTTATAAAAAAACAAAAACAAATCATATCCACCTATGTGGCTGCAGGATCAATCTGATGCTGCAGTTGTCCTCTGCCGGCTCCAAGACAGAGAACTGAACTATTACATAACCACTAATCACTCAGTTCTCGGTCGTCACTGAACAGAGAGCGGTAACGGTCAGTCACAGACTCTATGCTCTGCCTCTCCCACACTCACTGGAATGACGGGATGGGGGGAAGTGGCTAGCTCAGGCTCTGAGCAGTGTCCTGAGAGGATGAACCAGCTGCCGATCAGGCATCTGGGTGAATCCGTGAAGTCAGCCAACAGCACGCTGAATCTGGGTCATAGGAGTGCAGAACTAAGGGCACTCCTTTCACCCAAAAGAGAAATATGACCAAAAAGCTTTGGCCATACTTCTCCTTTAAGTCCCCATTCACACTTACGCAAATTTGATGTGGTTCTGATGCCTCCAGAATGCATAGATTGGCATGTCAAGTGAAAAAATATTGCTTCCTATGAAGGCAGTTCATACACATGCGGCACAATCCTGGCGGTAAAAAAAAAAAAAAAAGGGTCCTGTGCGAGTTTAGTGCAGAGCGATTTTGAGCTCTATAGCCTGGGAAAATTGCATCGGAAAAGCACAAATCACATCACAAAATTGCACTGCACTGGCACTCCAAAGGAGCATGAAAAAAAATTGCACTACATCAAACCGCATCAGTGTATATTACAGCTAAATAAGTAGAATATGCACATATACAACCTGAGCTAAAATTCAAATATCTGCTACATCTAAGACAGACAATGTTGCAAAATACACAATTTTTCCGTGTAAAGGCCTTGTTCGCACGGGTGTACATCCATGCGAGTGCCATGTTTTGCCTGCACAGAATGCACAGGTGTTTCCGATGCATTGGTATGCAGGCAGTCACAAGCATGTCAACTCAAACACAGCCGATGCTCCCACTGACATTTGTGTGGGTACGGGTGCACGTCCCCAAATGCAGACAGTGTGGGTTTGGGGACACGCACCCGCACACAAAGATGTAAAATTAAGGGGTGACGGTGTTCGTGCAGCCTGTGCATCTCTGTAGAAATAAATAACACACATTTGGCTATAATTGGTGATAAAAAAGCATGTTAGTATGGAAATACTGTCATCCGCATTGGGTCTTACCACAACATGAAAACTCCAGCCAACATAGAGCTCCAATAGTGCTAAATCCTGGGCTCATCCTCAAGACAGGCAATGGGAAACAGCATGATGACGTCGTCACCTTTGCAGGTGTTTATTTTTTTTTTACAACACAGTATTACACAATTAGATTGTATTTAGCTGTCTGCATGGGGATGAGACATGCGCCATAACACACAACTAATGTGTTTAATGTGTTTGGTACGGAATAAAAAACAAAACAAAACAAAAAAAAACATTTTTCAGCATTAAACAGAACGGCACCAAGGGGTCTTGCCATTAATGGCTGCAACACTATTGGCAACCAAATGAATTCTATACATTTTTTAAACAGCGCTAAAAAATATTCAGCAGTAATTCTTTTATATACTTAATTAAAATATCTCAACAATAGTCTGAGGGGGAGTAGAGGGGAAGAGCACAGCCTGAAGGGGGAGCTTCGCTAAGATCTCTAAATAAAAACAATACAAGTTGATTGGTTTACATGCAGAAGAAAGGATGTAAAGAAAAGGCTTTTTCAGCAAGCAGCAAACCATGTTCTTGACCTCCAAGCAACAATTCAACCCATTTCTACAGAGAAGATTACTGCGGGGGAAAAAAAAAAAAAAAAAGAATAAACCACGCACGCCTGAAAGCACCCACACTTAAGTGTCAGAAAATCAGAAGATTGTATAATTAAAAATCCAAGAAATTGTTTAATTGACTGCTCTAGTTATTTTAATTAAGACAGGATTCTTAATTAAATGCTTTAAGCTACAGTCTAGCAATTTCTTCAGAAAAGACTGATGATGACTAATGATTACTCATTACAGGAGGAACTATAAAAAAAGAAGAATAAAAGGCTTTTCGATAAAATTACGCCGCAAGGCCTTGTTCACACAGACGCTCGGCCATGGTGAAGAGGCCTTTTTTTTTATCCAGCCCTAGCTGGCAGGTGCTGCACATCTATGAGGATGCAGTGGCTGCATGGACAGCTTGCAGGTGAACCACCCTGAACGCACACGCCTGTGACATTAGGACGAGTAGCTGTGCCCATGCACGCTCCTGCAATTAGGGACAAATAAACAATTGGCCCGTTCACTGCATTTGGGAATCAGCCCCAATCTGAATAAGGTCTAATACTATAAGCAGTACATGGGTCACTGTATAATATTTGTATTTGTTTTTAAGAGAATGTAACAAAGTTTTTTAAACGTCTGCTTACAGTAGCCTTAAATTCATATCAAGGCAGTATCTCACCAAAAAAAGGGATTTTTATAACAGCTTACCTGTAAAATCCTTTTCTTGGAGTACATCACGGGACACAGAGCGACTTAGTCATTACTAATGGGTTATATAGATTACCTTCAGGTGTTGGCACTGGCCAATTCCAAACCGGAAGTACCCTCCCCTATATAAGCCCCTCCCACCCGGGAGCACCTCAGTTTTGTAGCCAAGCAATAAGTGTCCCAAAAAGAGGGGTGGGAGCTCTGTGTCCCGTGATGTACTCCAAGAAAAGGATTTTACAGGTAAGCTGTTATAAAAATCCCTTTTTCTTTTTCGTACATCACGGGACACAGAGCGACTTAGTCATTACTAATGGGACGTCCCAAAGCAATGCCAAATGAGGGGAGGGATACATAAGCTGGGCGCCATCAGGCATGAGGATCTTTTGCGGCCTGCAACACACTGCGCCCAAAGGCGACATCCTCCTGACTTCTAACGTCTACCTGGTAGAACCTAGTAAACGTGTGTACCGAAGACCATGTTGCGGCCTTACATACTTGAGCCAGGGAGGCCTGGTGATGCACTGCCCATGAAGTTCCAACTGCTCTTGTGGAGTGCGCCCTAACTTTGAACGGAGGCGGTCTCTTTCTCAAGCCATAGGCTTGTATTATGACCTGTCGAATCCACTTGGCTAAAGTAGATTTTGATGCTGCCTGACCCTTTCTGGGGCCTTCCGGCAGAACAAATAAAGAATCCGTTCTGCGAATCTGAGCAGTGGCTTTTAGATAAGCTTTAACTGCTCTTACTACATCCAAAGAATGTAATAACTTTTCCTCTACCGAGCTAGGTTTGGGGAAAAAAGAAGGAAGAACCACATCTTGGTTCAAATGAAACCTCGATACCACCTTAGGAAGAAAGGCTGGATGAGGACGTAATACTACTCTGTCCTTATGGACAACCAGATATGGCTCCTTACAGGACAAGGCGGCTAATTCCGATACTCTTTTAGCCGAACAAACGGCTACTAAGAAAATCAATTTCCTGGTGAGAAGAACCAAGGAAATGTGTTGTAATGGTTCAAACGGTTGTTTCTGTAGAACCGACAGAACCAGGTTTAGGTCCCAAGGACATATGGGAATACTAACCGGAGGGCTAATACGCATCACTGCTTGTATAAAGGCTTTGACTAGTGAATGCGAAGCCAAGGGCCTTTGAAAAAATATTGACAAGGCCGAAATCTGACCCTTGATAGTACTCAAGGCAAGCTTCCTATCTACAGCCCACTGTAGGAAGTCCAAAATCCTCCCTATCACGTACTTACGTGGATGCCATTTCTTGGCCTCACACCACGTAATGTATGCTTTCCAGATCCTATAATAGATCTGCCTGGATACCGGTTTCCTGGCATTGATCATGGTAGATACCACAGAATTAGAGAGCCCTCTCTTTTTCAGAATGTGGGCTTCAATAGCCAGGCCGTCAAACCTAGGGCTGGTAAGGAAGGGTGGTATATCGGTCCCTGCGACAGCAGGTCCGGACGATGTGGGAGGGTCCAAGGACTCCTCACTGACATTTTTACAATCTCCGCGTACCATGCCCTTCGGGGCCA
Source organism: Rana muscosa (assembly GCA_029206835.1). NCBI lineage: Eukaryota > Metazoa > Chordata > Amphibia > Anura > Ranidae > Rana > Rana muscosa. The sequence continues at coordinate 119,485,129 of CM055125.1, forward strand.
CGCTGGAGCCACCAGAATCACTGGTTTCTTTTCTACCCTGATTCTGCGGAGTAATCGCGGTAACAATTGTGGCGGTGGGCATGCATATATCAGCTTGAACTGATCCCAAGGGAACACTAGGGCATCCGAGCCGCAAGCTAGGGGATCCCTTGTGCGAGACACAAATCTGTCCACCTTTGCGTTGAATCTGGATGCTAGCAGATCTACATCCGGTGTTCCCCACCGCTGGCATATTGCCTGGAAAACCTCGGGGTGAAGAGACCATTCCCCCGGGCATAATTGTTGGCGACTTAGAAAGTCCGCTCTCCAATTTTCCACTCCTGGGATGAAAACCGTGGATATGGCTGGGACATATTTTTCTGCCCACTCCAGGATGCAATTTGCTTCCCTCTGGGCTGCACGACTCTTGGTGCCACCCTGGTGATTGATATATGCCACTGCCGTGGCATTGTCTGATTGAATTCTGACAGGGGACCCTTGGAGTTTGGATGTCCATGCTACTAGGGCATACCGGGCTGCTCGTATCTCTAAGAGATTGATGGGCAGGGCCTTTTCTGCTTCTGACCACTTGCCCTGGAGAGACCATTGCTCCAGTACTGCCCCCAGCCTATGAGGCTGGCATCTGTAGTGACCACCTTCCAAGAAACCGGACTGAAGGGTTTCCCTCTTTCCAGATTCTGGGGCACCAACCACCAATGGAGGCTCTTGCGAACGGAAGGGGACAGGGACATTGGTAAGTCTAAAGCCTGAACTTTTTTGCTCCAGGCTGACAGTATGGCCCTTTGCAAATTCCTTGAATGGAATTGACCGTAGGGTACCGCTTCGAATGAAGCCACCATCTTTCCCAGCAGCCTCATGCAGAGGCGTATGGATGGTTTTCTTTTTGTACCCACTAAGTGGGTCAAATCTTTTAAAGACGACACCTTCTCTGGAGGTAAGAAAATCTTTCTCTGATTTGAATCCAGCCTTAGCCCTAAGTATTCCAGACTTTTGACTGGTCTTAGAGCTGACTTGTCCCGGTTGATAATCCAACCGTGATATTCCAGATACTCGATTGTCTTGTGAATAGCTACTTCCAGCTTTTCCACTGAGTGGTCTATTAGTAGCAGGTCGTCTGGATATGCCATTATCGTTACACCCTGTGTTCTTAGATTGGCCAATAATGGGGCCAGAATTTTTGTGAACACTCGTGGTGCTGTGGCCAGACCGAAAGGTAAGGCTCTGAACTGAAAATGGCGCCCTTCTACTGCAAAGCGTAGAAATTTCTGGTGGGCCGGAAAGATGGGAATATGCAGATAAGCATCCTTTATGTCGATCGAGGCTAGCCATTCCTGCCCTTGTAGGGCGGTGGCCACCGATCGGATCGACTCCATCCGAAAAGTCCTGATATTTAGGAACTTGTTTAGCCCTTTTAGATTTAATATGGGCCTCACGTCCCCATTTGGTTTGGGGACTGTGAAAACGTTCGAGTAAAACCCGAATCCGCTTTCTTCCAGGGGAACCTTCATGATTACACCTTGGAGTAATAGTTGTTCTAGTGCCAGAAGGAGGGATCCTCTCTTTTGGGGATCTCTTGGCACGTTTGACCTCATAAATTGGGCAGGAGGAGTGCCTTTTAACTCCAGCTTGTATCCCAGACTTACTGCGGAGAGCACCCATCTGTCTCTGATGGTGTCCCGCCAGGTCTCTGTGAACAACTGAAGTCTTCCCCCCACCCGATTGAGTGGGGGCAACGCTTCATGCCTTGGGGGGAGGTTTTGTACCTCTCTTGATCCAGGGCTTCTTGTTACCCTGTGATTGTCCCTGATTTCTGCCCCCTGAATTTGACCGCGGAGGCCGTCGGAACTGCTTCACAGCCGATGTGCCTGGGACTGGAGAAGTAGGCCTCTTAAAAGAAGGACTTCTACCCTTGTTCTTAACCGGTAAGAGTGAACTTTTACCGGCAGAAATTTTCTGGATATATTTGTCCAGATCTTCTCCAAATAATTGTTCTCCATGAAACGGGAAGCTAACCAGCAGTTTTTTACAGGGAGCTTCAGCAGACCAGTTTTTGAGCCACAGAAGCCTACGCATATGTACTATAGACAGCGTAAAGCGGGAGGCCTGTTGGATTGTATCCTTTATGGCGTCCACCGCAAAACACAAGGCTCTAGGCAGGTCAGCTAGGGCAAGAGCCTGCTGATCTGGTAAGTCCCTTAAGACTTGTTTCAACTGATCTTTCACTGCTTGGCAGACTCCAATCGCTGCTACCGCAGGTTGTGTCACCAAACTTGCTGTAGAGAAAGCAGATTTTAGTAAAGACTCCAATTTTTTATCTATTGGGTCTTTGAACATTGGAACATTATCTACTGGACATGTCAGTGATTTGTTAACAGAAGAGATGGCTGCGTCCACTGTAGGGACCCTCCATTTTCTTATGAACTTATCCTCCATGGGATAGATCACCGGAAATCTCTTGGGGGGAGCAAATATTTTATCAGGATGCTCCCAATCCTGGTAAATAAGCCCTTCTAATAAAGGGTGGATTGGGAAGGAACAGACAGCCTGGGGAGCTTTTAGCGACCCCAGCGAGGAAACCGTAGTGGATGGTGGTTCCGCCAGAGGCATTTTAAATGCTGATCGGACCATATTAGTCAGAGACTGAACCCATAATCTTTCAGCCTGAGAAGCTGAGAAAGGTTCTTCCACTGTTGATTCCTCCATAACTGAATCAACCTCATCCTTCAGGTAGGTCGATCTCTGTGTGGGGCTGTTCCTCCACTAACAGGCACTCTGAAGGAGGAGACGGAGATCGGACGCGCTTTTCCTGAGACAGGGAAGCAGCGATCAATGCTGTTAATCTCTCTTCCAATCCTCCCAGAGTTGAGGATAAAACCTCCTCTGTTATATATACAGGAGCAGGTGGACTGGGGACAGCCGCAGCACCAGGCATTCCTGCGGGGTTTCTACGGCTACTGACCTCTGAATTCTCAGGGGAGATTGGTGCAGTACAAGCATGCCCAATATCCTCAGAGCCCGATGGAGACCCCTTTGGCTTCCTGGAAGATCTATTTCCGGAGCGTCTGGACGACATATCCTTTAAGCACAAAGCTGAGGTATTCCCGTCGTCATACACCAATTTTGCTGGTAATAGTCTAACACAGGTGCTGCTATATACCAGCTGGTGTCCACTAAAGTGCCTTTCTATGGGGATGCCTGCATCAACCGCCTCTGTGTGCCACTGTTTGTTGCTAGCTCTGTTTGCATGCAGCTGACACTTGTACTGTGTCTTTTAACCATGCTGGGACGCCCGCACATGCGCAGAAGCGCCGCGGCGCGCATCGAGCGTCATCCACCCGCCCCGCCCCTTTTTTTTCATAGGAGGCGCGTGCACGCGCCCGTGCGCCATTGGCGCCCTTTTCGAAATCAAACAGGGGACTAGGAGCCAGGGCCCTTTTTGCCGGAGGGCCTGTGCGGTGGATGAGCGCAGCAACAGGGCAGAGGAAGTGGATTCCCACAGAGAAACTTACCAGCTGCCTGGATCTTTTGACTTGAGAAAACCAAAGATCCACATGACAAGAAAAATGGACTACAGCGGCCTCTAGTGGTTTAACACAGGTACCGCGGTCCCTGTTTTTTGTTTTTTTTTCTTGACTACTATTAAAATTTTACATTTTCAGTAGTTATAGGCAAACACAGATATTTAGCGGGAATACCGTTAGGTAACAGACAGAAAGACAAATTAGGCTTGGGGGTCCCCCAATAGAACCAAGTTCCTGGGGGCCCCCACTTACCTGATCCCCGCCGCAGGACTTTGTTTGGTCCACAGAAGTCCAAACTTCACCTATCACGGCAGGCATTGTAATTAAACCTTCAGGGACCGGGTTCCCAAGGATTCCACTCCCCTGGACCTGTATAGCACCCTGCACAGACAACATCTTGGTCGTGGGTATGACCAGAGCTCTGGATCCCAGGGTCCAGCCCTCCTAAGAGAAGCATTACAGGCAAAACCTTGCTCTTCTGCTGCAAGGCCCGGGTACCGACCGTTTAGCTATGAAGCTTTTTTGGTGGGATCCGGAACAGCTTACTAAGGCCCAAAAGAACCTGTACGCAAGCCCAGTGAAAACACATGTTACTCTTTGGCCAACACCTTAGACACTGGCAAAAAACTGAGGTGCTCCCGGGTGGGAGGGGCTTATATAGGGGAGGGTACTTCCGGTTTGGAATTGGCCAGTGCCAACACCTGAAGGTAATCTATATAACCCATTAGTAATGACTAAGTCGCTCTGTGTCCCGTGATGTACGAAAAAGAAATAAAAAATTTTGGTGCAGATATCCGACTTGTATCTTAGACCCCTTTCACACTGGGGCGGGCAGGAGCGGTGGCGGTATAGCAGCGCGATTTTCAGCGCTGCTATACTGTCGTTCTTACCGCGGTATGCGGTCGCTAGGGGGGTTAATTTAACCCCCGCTAGCGGCCGAAAAAGGGTTAATACCGCCCGCAAACCGCGGCTATTGCCGTGGTTTGCGGGCGGTATTACCGCGCTGTCCCATTGATTTCAATGGGAGACCGCGGTAAAGGAGCGGTGAACACACCGCTCCTTTACCGCTGTAAAGAAGCGGCTAGCAGGACTTTTGGAGCGGTCCTGCTAGCGAACCGCTTCAGTGTGAAAGCCTTCGGGCTTTCACATTGAAGACACAGGGCAGGATTTTTTCATGCGGTATAACAGCGCTATTATTAGGGCTAAACCGCATGAAAAACGCCCCAGTGTGAAAGGGGCCTTAGTGCAGAATTCTGGGAATATCAGTGAGCAAATCACACAAGCAGGAAATTATGTTTTCGGGTGTGTTCTTTACACAGAACACCTCTAGGTAGCCATATTTAATTTTACGGATAGAGAGAGAGATATAGATTATATATATATATATATATATATATATATATATATTAGAGGTCGACCGATATATCGGCTGGCCCATATATCGGCCGATATTTGGCCATTTTTGATAAATCGGCATCAGGCCGATTATTATCAAAATTAGGCCGATATTTTACATCGGCCGTCCCTCCTGTCCTTCCTTCTCCACACTCAGCAGCTCTGGCAGCATCAAGTGCCGCGCTGAGTGTGTGAACAGAGAGGAGGGAGAGAGAAGCTGTCAGCTTGATGTCGGGAGTAGGAGTAGGGGGGAGGGGGTGGTGGTGTAGCAGATCACTTCACTTCCTTGTTACTTTTACTATGGTCAGTCCAGGCAGCTCCTCCTGTCTGCACTTATCTCTCTGCATGATCACACAGTAAGTCAGCACCGATTCTCCTTGCTCCTGTGCCTAGTTAATTTTTCCCTATCTTATCTGCTGTCCTCTCCATAAATCTTCACTACACTTATCATGCTGCCTCCTGTCCTGTCTCAGCTTTGCATTCCACACACAGATCTTACACCCTTTCCATCCCAGTTTGCTTTTAGCTCTCATAGTTGTCCTGTCCCCACCATGCAGCCTAGCACATTCCCTGCATTCTGTCACTAATAAAGACATTAGCACTTACATTTACCACCCCAACCTCCTCACCATTCTCTCTTTTATAATATCTTAACCTCCCCCCCCCTCCCCCTTCACATTGTAGCAATTTGACAAGTCACATCCTATTGCCGGCAAGGCACTGTTCAAATCAATGCGACACTGACTTTGAGTTGCCGCATAAATTTGAAAAAGTAGTACATGCACTACTTTTGCGATTTAGGGTGTGACTTCAATAACCACACAGATGTCTTCAAAGTCACAACCCAAAGTCGCACTGAGATGCAGCTCTGAAATTGTGCGATTTCAGGTTAAGTCGCACAATTTCAAAGCCACAGTCAATGTGAACAGGGGCTAATAGTAGGTTCACACTGGCGTGCTGTGGTCTGGCCACAGTGCGATTTGTATATTCAGTTTACCCAGAGTTTTAGGTGCGCTCCCATTCAATTCTATTAGACTGTCTGTTTTCACAAAAGCAAATTACAGTCTTGCGTGCTGCATCTTTGATGCACAATCAGAAAACACACAGTCCACTAGAATTCATCAGGAGCACACCTAAAATTGCAAGTAAATCACACATACAATCGCACTGTGGTCAAACCAAAGCGCACCAGTGTGAAACCGCTATACAGCTAGGTTCAGGCGCAGTCAGGATCATGCACAAAATTGTGGTTTTCTTGACAAACACAGAAGCGCACTGTCCTTTAGTAGATACACAGCAGTGCCATTGATTGTTAAAGGCACCCCCACTCATCACACATGTGGTTTGGTACAAGACATTTTTAGAAAAGGGTCTTGGACTTCCTTTCCACATTTCCAAATTGGCACCACTGACCACTACCCCATATGTGTGCACCCATTACTCTCAGGTTGCTGCAGCGCAACACTTTAAGTACTATTATAGTGCATGTCACAAACATTACTCAGTGGGGGATTGTTCCTCTGATCCCCGCTGAGCAGGCGAATGACAGGTCCGTCTCCGCTCACTGTGCGGAGATGGACCTGTCAGAGACCCGCTCTCCTCTATGGGGAGATCGGATGAAAACGGATCGATAGGCTTTCAATCTGTCTGGATTTCACTGACAGGATCGGGTGTCAGCGGACATGTCACAGCTGACATCCGCCGCTCCATAAGAGTGAATGGAGGTTCTGATCGGGTCCGCCTGAAAATCTGACAGACAGACCTGATCGGAAAGCCTGTGTGAAAGGGGCCCAAGTCCGAACCCGAGGGGGCGCACTTTGCCCTGGGCGCTGGATGACCTTGTCCAAGCACTGGTTACAGTTACACTCGGCTTAGTGTGAAACCTGCCAGTGTCACCGTCAATCAGTGCCATCTCTCAGTGCCACCGCAAATCAGTGCCACCCGCCACTGCCACTTAGTTCCACCAGCCAGTGCCACCCGCCCCTGCCACCCGCCCCTGCCAGCCAGTGCCAATTGCCAGTGCCACTGCCAATCAGTGCCATCTGTCCCAAACTAGTGCCATCTGACAGTTCCAAACCAGTGCCACCTGCCAGTGCCAATAGTGCCATCTGTCAGTTCCAAACCAGTGCCACCTGCCAATGCCAACCAGTGCCATCTGTCAGTTCCAAACCAGTGCCACCTGCCAGGTCCAACTAGTGCCATCTGTACTGAGGACATCAAGTGTGTGCTAGAGTGACAGGAGTAAGCGTGGAGTGGGTGAGTTTTTTTTTTTTTCTTTTAAATCGGCCTAAAATATCGGCCACAAAAATCGGCCATCAGCCGCCCCAATTTCTAAATATCGGCATCGGCCAGAGAAAAACCCATATCAGTCGACCTCTATATATATATATATATATATATATATATATATATATATATATATATATATATATATATATTATATATATATATATATAAATATTTTTTTGCTCCCTCTTCCCCCCACGAAAGTGGAGTTACCCTTTATTCCCTATTTATACCTAAAAAAATAAATAAATATTTAAAATGCAATTATTCCCCTTTAATGAAAAACATGTGGAACACTTGGTGCATGCCCAAGTGCTCATTCAAGCAAAGCTGTATTTCACAAAGCCATGCCACTGCTTAAAACTGCAAGGTAACTGTCTAAGCTGAAAACACCAGTTCCTGACCCAGCAAATGTGGAGACCAGCTAGAGAGTGGAATGAAAAAAGTGAATGCACAAGAGAGGACTTGTGTGAATGCACAAGAGAGGAAAGCTACACAGAAGTGAAAAATAAGATGCACACTGGAGTTTCTATTTAATTAATAAAATGGGTTGAAGGGTAAGTAAACCCTCAATAAAAAAAAAAAAAAAAAAAAAAAAGAAGACCCTGCAAGACAAAGGCATAATGAGCTAGTATGCATAGCATGCTAGCTCATTATGTAGTACTTACCTCCGATTATAGCCCCCGCAGCCGTCCACGTCTCCCCCTCCGGCCGCCGACATGTTGTCCCGCAGGGACTTCCATGTATCGCGGCTCCGGCGCTGTGATTGGCCGGAGCCGCGATGACGTCACTCTCGCGCATGCGCGAGGGAAAGGCACAGTACAACTGAAGCAGCGGCACATAGTGCCATTGCTTCAGTTGGCTTAAGTGCGCATGTGCCACATGACGTCGGCACATGCAAATACAGGGATATCTCCTAAACCGTGCAGGTTTAGGAAATATCCTTGTTTGCTACAGGTAAGCCTTAATATAGGCTTACCTGTAGCATAAAGTTGTAAACAAGGGTTTACAACCACATTGACTACATTAAATGAAATACAGGACACAGGATCTTTAGTCTTTATTGTGGGTTATACTGCAGCTACTTTTGAGTGATTAAACATTGGCCAAAAAAAAAAAAAAAAAGCAGATGAGACATCCCAATTATAACCCCGCCCACTCCTAGCTAGCCTCAGTTTTGTAGCAAGCAATAGAGAGGTCATAAGAAAAGAGGGGAGGGACCTGTGTCCCATAATGTACTCAAATAGATTTTACTGGCAAGTCAGAAAATGCTATTTTCTTAGTTGTACGGTACAGAACACAAAATCTTTAGTCTTTTCCATGAGATGTCCAAAACCAGTCCAAATAAGGGCTGTGTAACACAGCATATGCCACCAATAGGCCCATGTGCCAATTGAGACTAGAACGCAGGAAGAACAGAAAGCGTCCCTCAGAGTACTGTCTAGGATGTCATTTCCTTGTCTCGCACCAAATATAGACAGACCTTCCAGGTGTGATGAAAGATTTTAAGGGAAGCAGATGTCCTTGCCTTCAAGGGTTTGTGGATGACTGAACCGGACAGGTCCCTGTCTCTAAGGGAATGGGCTTTATTAGTCATTCTGTCAAATCCAGCAACCGAGAAACAGGATGGTCTGCTGGCCCCTGGGACAAAAGGTCCAGACAATCTGGGAGGGCCTATGGAGAATATGAGTCTGTTTGACTACCACATACTCCTGAGCCACAGGAAAATGATTGTCCACTATGAAGACCTGAGGGTCCCTAGACCTAGCGACAAACAAACCTGTTCAGTTTGTGGTCAAACCTGGATGCCAGAAGATTAACAATCAATCAGTGTTCCCACCTGAAACACCCCCCGGGTGGAAAACTCCTTCCCCTTGATCCAGACGCTGGCAACTGGGATAAATTCACACAAATTTTCTATGCCTGGGAAATTGATGGCAGACAGTGCCAAAATGTGCCCAAGAGAGAATCAAGTTTACTTCCTTTTGCATGGTGCAGCCTCTGGTACCCACCTAAACGCTGATGTAGAATGTTGATGGGAATATGGGCTTCCTACGGTGACCAAGTCCACCAAAGCCGCTAGCAGTAATCATTGTGTTCTACCAGCCAGGAAGTCTCCCCGCGCCCCACATATGCAGAACACAATAGTGCTGCGGGAGGCATTCCCTCATCAACACTGTGGATGGGGAAATTGAGCAATTTTCTTTCCTTCCACCTGTAGTGCAAAGAAAGACAATCCAGTCATCTATGGGCTGCTTTAGTGCACCTTTAATGAAACACTGATCCACTCTGAGGACCTGTTTTTGAGCAAACAGAATATGTAATGCAGAGGAAAAGAAAACAACTTGAGATATAGAAGAGGGCAGAATGAAGAGCAGGAAACGGGAATACAGAAAATAGGAGGGTGCTGGTAGAAATAAAGGATGAGGGGTCATAGAGGGAAGCTGCAGTCAGACTATCACAGACATCACCATGAAAAACTGTGCATTGATCCCCAGTACAGGTTTACGTTAAATTGTCCATAACGTGTCATTAAAATTTCCCAATAAATATTCCACAGAGTCTTCATTTGTTCACTTTGTCATGGAGACAAAAAAAAAAAAGTGTACATTTAAATAAATGGGGCAGACTCGATGGACCACTTGGTCTTTTTTTTATCTGCTATCGCTCTTTAATGTTTCTTTGAGAATGGTCACCAACTATTCAATAAAACAGGACCCTCAGCCTTTTTTTTTAGCTACCAGACCCTGAGCCTATATGATTTAAAGCCTCGTACACACGGCCGAGAATCTCGTCGTAAAAAACACATTGTTTTTTTCGACGAGATCCTTGGACAAGAAACTTGTCCCGGCCGAGTGTACACACGCTCATTTCAAAGAACCCGCGGTTCTTTGAATGGAGCGTACGCGGTGACGTCATCGAATACGACGAGCATGCGCTCGTCACATTCGATGCCGTCGTCGCCATCTTGGTTCACCCTACCTATGCCTAGGAAGCTACCGCGCATGCGTCAAAGTCATTTCGAGCATGCGCGGGCTTCCCGGCGAACAGGTAAGTGTACACACACACACACACAATTTTCTCGTCGAGAAACAGGCTGACGAGAATCTCAACGCGAAAATAGAGAGCAGGTTCTCCATTTTCTCGTCGAGATTCTTGTTGCTTTTCTTGACGAGAAACCATACACACGAAAGAATTTCTCGGCAAGAAATCTCTGCCAGAAAGTTTCTTGCTGGTTTTTGCCGAGAAACTCGGTCGTGTGTACGAGGCTTGAGAGTAAAATTTGGTCGTTTAAGATTCAGAAGAGCATCATAAGGATTTTTGGGGATACTGGAGCCTAGAACAGTATATACTAGTTGGTAGATTCTAGTCCAAAAGCGTTTCACTCACCTTTTGGAGACTCTTGCTCTAGAGTCATGCCAAATGAACCGCAGGCATGCCTTCTGGATTGTGTGTAGGAAATGCAAAGTTATATAGGTTGACAGAAGCCTAAAAGAGTACAGCAATTTGGGAAGCAATATCATATTTTAGAACAGCTAGACTGCCTAGCTAAGATATTTGATACTTCTTCCATGGATTCCAGGGTGGATGTTGTTTGCCTCAGAATAAACCAACACTGTGGAGTGTTGGAGACAAATTGGCAGGGGTACCAAAATAAAGTGAACACCTCTGCCCACACCTCCTAGTGTGGTATATGTCCTGTTGATAACGTTGTTTAAAGACAGAGACCATAAACAGGGAAACCCTATCTAACCTTATTTACAATACTGGGCCTATTAAAAAGGACAAGTTTGCCTTTTGGAAAAAATAAATAAAAAAAATGCACATATTTTTGTAGGAAAGAAATGTACAATTATTTTATTTTTTTCTAAGGAACCTGGAAAGTATTGCACCAGTGCTCAGTGGATCAGGGGTGCAATGCCAGACAACTGCAGACAAGCCCTGCAGCTTTCAGCCAATACATGCATACAAGCTGACCTTTGACAAGCTGCAGGGCTTGTGAATGAATTACGAGGCCACTCATCAGTGACCTCGTAGTCCATTTAGAACTACAAGCCACCAGCCGCAATAGCTGATGAGTTATAGTTTATGCAGCCACAGGAAACTGTAAATGAATGAACCTGGCCGGGTGGATGGTGCCCCGCACAGCCCCGGTATTTTCAAATAGTGACATCGGGCACGAAGAGAAGATCCCCAGCTCATTGTCACAGAGAGGTGGAAAGGGGAGAGGCTACAGCTGCTGGAAAACCTACATACAGGTGGAACATATAACATGTTCCAAAAAGTGAACTTATCTTTTAAAAAGTTCCAGTTTTTGCCAGTCACGGTGGGCAGACTTTCAAAAGGGGTCTTCAGGGTCTGGGAAACCGAGAAATGCACCACATACATGGACCTATATAGCACCCCGCAGTTAACTTCACACATTGCACTTCATGACAACATTCGAGCCTCATGCAAGATTTAGTGCCCAAAGTAAACATTACAGGTGGGGGGGGGCGCCTGAGTATGGTTTCCAGGGTACACACTGAGGGTAACTGATCTGGAAACCTCCAGGAGGTAGCACAAGACAATAAGCAGTCAGATGTTGACAGAAGATTCAGCTGAAAAAAATGTCAACAGTTTAAAACAGAATAAAACTTCTCTGAAGAACATGTCCATTACCTAAGGACACCAACAAAAACTGTAGCCTCAGATTGTTGGCAAACTTCTAGGGGCAGCACTAGCAAAGGGTTTCACCAGTGTCCAAGCATAGGTAGCAGCAAATAACCCATGGTCTATGAACACCAGCCCTTCATCCTGTATGATTAGGATAAAAAAAAAAAACACAACAACAACAACACTTTACACTTCAGCTTAAGCTTAATATAATTAATGATTCTAGGAAGGTCGGAGACCTCGTCATACAATTCTGAGAACAGCAGTAGCATGTCCTTGGAACTTAGGAACACTTGGTCTTCATTTTCCCTGGATCAGTTACAGGGTCATTAAGAAATTAACACATTTACCAAGCAGAGCAGTCAGATGTCAAAGATGAATGTCAAGAATAAATCAGTCACTAAGCAGGTAGGTTACATCCTTTGGTAATAAAAATAAAAATAAATACTGCCTTTGCTGACAGTGCAAGCTCCAGGGTCATAATCCATGTCTGTCCATTACTGTCTGCTGAATAACTGACCGAAGACCCAGAACAAGCACCTGCATATCAGGTGCTCTGATATTTCATGTGCCACAAGCTTAAAAGACAAGTTCACTTTTTTTGTAGGTAAAAAAAATGTGCATTATTTTTCTTAGTAGGAGCCTGTAAAGCATTTCACCAGCATCTCGTACGGGTAAGCCGATACTCCCCGACAGGAAGACTCACTGAACTACCACAGTGCTGTGGTAGTTTGAGAACTACAAGCCGACAGCCGCTAAGGATGTTGGGGCTTGTGGTTCATTCAGACACACAGAGCTGTGTGTCTGAATGACGTGTCCATTTGGACGGAGCCCCACACAGTTACACTGTTTTCAAAAAGTGACAGCTAGTACAGGGAACTTCTCCCCATACAGTTGCCACAGGGTGGGGGGGCAGCTGCAGCACTAATAACAGGTTACATGTTCCACCCTAAAATTGTGTGGCACATCTAACATGTACCCAAAGGTGAACTTTTTCCTTAAAGGCCAGCAATAGTAGCTTCCAGATATCCATCTTGACAAGATTTCTACAGGTTCAAAACTATCATGTTTTTTTTTGGTGGGGGGGTTGTTTTACCTGCCATGCCTCCTACTTACTTGTAAAGATCAGGCTGAGGTTGTTCACATTCAATGGTGGCTGTGAGACCATCAACAGCTTCAACTGTGCACAGAGTGAATGTCTCACGGACAGCAGAATAGGTCTAAAGTAAAAAGATAAGTAGTTAGAATGCAGATATAAAATTATACGAATTGTAATGGTGATTTCAATAAGCCCTTTGACTTTGAGATCTAATTTTAGAACCTCATTACCAGCAGCCTCATCATTCATGGAAACCCTGCTAAAATCTAACACTTAGCTTTCATTCTAATTATAGTGCAGTCTAGAGATCCAAATCGTCATTGCCAAGATTTTGTTTTCCAGTGTATCAACATTTTACAGTGAGCTTCAAAAAGTCCCGGCCGCTCTACAGAAGGGAGCCAGAAGCATTTTTTGGCTCATTCAAATTTGTTTCTTAACTTGCCTACATCTAAAATGGGATTTCTTAAAACTATGAATGTTAAAGACGAACTCCACCTTTTAGGCCATGTTACACCCATATTCAGGGTGTTGCATGGTGCCAAGTGGACCCCCCACCCCCAAAATGTAAAACAGAGTGCAAGGACCTTCCTGCAACAGCTTTTGAGTTTATGCCCAGGCTGCACAGCCACATAATTAAATTCAGATATCTGCAAATTAATAAACTACAAGTCCTGTCCGTCACCTCGGTAGGCCAACTTGTAGTTCTCAATGGAACACAAGCAAAGTAATTGCTGCACTCGTCCACAACACTTCCTCCAGCTCAGCAACTCAAAGCCCATACACTTAGAAAGAACTAACGCTCATAGGTGGGACTTTAAGCCATATAGTAGATAAAAAATAAAATAAAAATTTTACCATATAGTAGATTACAAATTGTACACATCTTTATTTATGACAAAAAAATAAAAAAAGTAAAAACATTGCACATAGAATTCCTAATGGCTACTCATATGTAACGCATATAAATTACAATGTAAAGGGAAGAATAGTGCCCTCATTATTTGTGTCAGTGGGAGAAATAGTGCTCCATTTTTGGTGTCAGATGTCAGGATAGTGTCTCGTATCAGTGGAAAGAATAGTGCCCCAAGGGCTGGGTAAAGGCGAGCAAAGGGTCACATCTGGCCCTCGGGCCGCAGTTTGGCGACCACTGCACTAGCCTATTCCATCAATTGCAGCTCTCAGCAACAGGAAAAGGAACAGCCAAGTATTCTAATGATTCTTTTATATAACACATTCTTGGAGAATCCAAGATCAAATTACCGTACATGTTTCACAGAATTATAGATTATTATTGCTTGTCAGCTATGGTGCAATGAAGTTAACAGATTAAGAGAGCACTAAATAAAACAATGATGATTAATAAATAATAGCATAAGTGGTCATAACGGAGGAGTTCCTGCCAATCGTCTGGTATTTTTGTAAACTTTTTTTTTATAGGGTAACAATTGTTGAGAGTTTCATTGCTGTTGCTATGCAATAAATAATGCTTCAATAATAAATAAAAATACTGTTAAAAGTCCATCTTAAAGCAGAGTTCCACACAAAATTGGAACTTCCGCTTAAACCACTCCACGCCCCCTTACATGCCACATTTGGCATGTAATTATTTATTTATTTTTTGGGGGGGGGAGTGGGGGCTTCTGTAGGAGTGGGACTTCATGTCCCACTTCCTCCTTCTGCCCAGGGACCGCTTAGGCAACACGTCATATCGCCTAAGGCCCCTCCCTGTAGGCAATCACCTGGGACACGTGACAGGTCCCAGGCGATCGCAGGTCCACTCAGATTGCGCAGCGCCACATGCGCAGTGAGTGCCCGGCCGTGAAGCCGAAAGCTGTCACGGCCGGGTGTCCACAGTAGGAATGGAGGCGCCGGAGAAGGGGGGGGGGGGGGCTTAGTTCGGCCGCGTCGCTGGACAGTGGAGCAGGTAAGTGTCTGTTTATTAAAAGCCAGCAGCTACACTTTTTGTAGCTGCTGACTTTTAATAAACCTAAAAAAGCCTGGAACTCCCCTTTAAGTATATAAAATGTCTAAAATTGATATTTGGGGCTAGGTATAAATAAAGCTTGGCGGCTTCCAGGATCAGCTAACACCTTGCCACATCTAGGTTGCAGGTGCCCAAAGCCACATCCTGTGCTGTAATCTATCACAGAACACATGGATATTTAGCATTTAATCTGTGATTTTACTAAAACGGAGGGATGAAATATAAATGCCACATGGAGGAATTAACATGGCATGAAGGAAATAACACATATATTGTGGAATTGATTTACTGAAGGCTAAAATAAATGCCTCCATTTCATTTCATTTCATGGAAGTAGTATTCAGTTTAGAGATGGGTCCTTAAAGGCCCGCTATATTGGGGCTCAACCTTTCCTAGGAGTATGCACAGAGCTTGAGATCAAGTTAGAGGCAGACTGTTAAATGCACTAGACAGCCCTGACAATGCCCCTGATTTCAATGGGCAGGAGCGGTGGAGGAGCGGTATACACACCGCTCCTTCACGGCTCCAAAGATGCTGCCTGCTAGCAGGACATTTTTTTACCGTCCTGCTAGTGCAACGCTCCAGTGTGAAAGCCCTCTGGGCTTTCACACTGGAGACACAGCAGCAGCTGTTTCAGGTCAGTTTGCAGGCGCTATTTTTAGCGCAATAGCACCTGCAAAACGTCACAGTGTGAAAGGGGTCTTAAAAGTAACAGTGCAATTGTCAGTTAAAGTAACACAGTTCCGTATAGCAAAAAAATGGCCTAGTTATGAAGAGGGGTAAACCTTCCAGAGGTCTGGACTTGCAGGGGGAAATTCCCCAGACTTTACCACTGCTTTAAAGTGATACCAAAGTCTTGGGTATGGTTTAGTTAAAAATACTTACCTGCTCTGTGAAGTGGTTTTGCACAGAGCAGCCCAGGTCCTCATCTTCTCGGCTCCCTCCTGTTGAGTGCCGCCACTGCAAGCAGCTTGCTATGGGGGCACCCAAACTGAGCCTAAATGCATCCAGACACCCCCTTTCTTGGCTGACTGATTTTGATTGACAGCAGCGGGAGCCAATGGCGTCGCACTGCTGTCTCAGCCAATGAGGAGGGGAGTCCTTGGCAACCGAGGCACTCCTGCAACATCGCTGGATCTAGATGGGCTCAGGTAAGTATTAGGGGGGCTGAAAGGGGGCTGGGCTGCACACAGGATTTTTATCTTAGAATGCATTAAAATAAAAAACCTTCTGCCTTTACAACCACTTTAATGGTCATAGTGTAGAATAGTGAACAAACTGAGCAAAATCATGGATTCCTTAAAAGCGCTGCAGTTGATCTGGGTCTTTACAACCACTAAGCTAAGGTAGCTTTCATGATAATCACAAGAAATGCTCCACATTAAGGTTTGTTAGTAAATTGGCTGTACAAGCTTCCGAGTGCCCCAGTGTCAGCAAAGTTATATTAGTATTGAATTATCTTTGAGCAGTCAGATGAAAGCCTACACTTGAAAACACTGATGCATTGTGACTCCTCTGTTTGTACATGTTCTGACTATGTATATGTTACTGTTCCACCTGGTCAGCCTTGCCAAGTACAGTGACAGAATTTCTGGAAAGAGAACGTGTGTGAGTGTGAGTGAGAGAGAGAGAGTGAGAGAGAGAGCGAGAGAGAGAGCGAGAGCGCAAAAGAAAGAGAACGCGAGAGAGGGAGCGAGAGAGAGAGAGAGCGCGCACGAGAGAAAGAACAGAAAGATAACAGAATTCCATCAGCAAGACGTGGAGCTAAACCCATCAGAATGGTTTATTCATGATTTAAGACGTTTTTAATTCTGGCCTCCATTGAGACAAGCTTTAGATACCATTACTGGAAGTTAAACCAATAGAACAGTTGTTCCTGCGCCTATAACAATATGCTAAAGATGCAAAATATTATTTGGCTTTGGATTCTTATATGAGATGTACTAGAAAAATTAACATTATCCTAAAATAATACCTTGAAGTTGGACTCTCCATCCAGACTGGCTGTAGTAACAGTACAGGTGCCATCAATGCAGCTGGAGGACAGCAAGATAAGATCACAAGGGAAAGTCTCATCGTCTCCCACTTCCACTATATCACCAACCTTTAAGAAAAAGGAACATTTAAACTTGGCATTAGAGAAGATCAAAGGCTGATGCACAGAATCACTGACTAAAGCCTCGTACACACGGCCGAGAATCTCGTCAAGAAAAAACACGTAGTTTTTCTTGACGAGATTCTTGGTCAAGAAACTTGTCCCGCCCGAGTGTACACACGATCCATTCAAAGACCCCGCGGTTCTTTGAATGGAGCGAACGCGGGAATGTAATCGACTACAACGAGCGTGGCGTGCGCTCGTCACATTCTATGCCGTCGCCGCCATCTTGCTACACCCTACCTATGCCTAGGAAGCTACTGCGCATGCGTCAAAGTCATTTCGAGCATGCGCGGGCTTCCCGGAGGACAGGTAAGTGTACACACACACACACACACACACACACACACACACACACACACACACACACTTTTCTAGTCGAGAAACCTGCCGACAAGAATCTCGACGAGAAAAAAAAGAGCAGATTCTCTATTTTTCTCGTCGAGATTCTTGTCCGTTTTCTTGACAAGAAACATGATAGCCGCGTACACACGACCGATTTACTCGGCAAGAAAGCTCTGCCAGCAAGTTTCTTGCTGGTTCTTGCAGAGAAACTCGGTCGTGTGTACGAGGCTTCAGACTTTGATCCCCGAGATAAACAGGCACTGTCCGTTTGGTATGAATCATTAGGGGGAACTTCACTCTAAATTTTCTTATAAAAAAAAAAAAAGGAGGATTCCCCCTTCAAGAGCATATCAGGCCCTTCGGTCTGGTATGGAATTTAAGGGGAACCCCCCGCGTAAAAAAACGCCTTGGGGGTCCCCCCCAAAATCCATACCAGACCCTTATCCGAGCACGCAGCCCGGCCAGTTAGGAAAGGGGGTGGGGACGAGCGAGAGCCCGTCTGCCCCCGCCCATGAACCGTACCAGGCTTGCATGCCCTCAACATGGGGGGTGGGTGTTTTGGGGCAGGGGGGCACTGTGCCCCCCACCCCAAAGCACCTTGCCCCCATGTTGATGAGGACAATGGCCCCTTCCCGACAACCCTGTCCGTTGGTTGTCGGGGTCTGCGGGTGGGGGGCTTATCGGAATGTGGAAGCCCCCTTTAATAAAAAGGGACCCCCAGATCCCGGCCCCCCTCCTTACGTGAATGAGTATCGGGTACATCGTACCCCTACCCATTCACTTGAAAAAAAATGTCAAAAATAAAAAATAACATACACAGGTGTTTAAAGTAATTTATTATTAGGCAGCTCCGGGGGGGGGGTCTCTTCCGACTTCTTCTGCCCTCTCCGCTGATGTCTTCTCCGCGTTCTCTCCCTCTGTCCATTGTCTTCTGCCGGGTCTCCTCCGCTATCTTCTGCTCTTTTGCTCGCTGTTGCCCCGCCTTCCCCGTTGTCTTCTTCCCTCTGTTCTTCTTCTGATGTTGACTCAACGCTCTCTCCCCGCTCGCTCGTCCCCACCCCCTTTCCTAACCGGCTGGGCTGCATGCTCGGATAAGGGTCTGGTATGGATTTTGGGGGGACGCCCACTCATTACAGATTAGAAACAAGCATCTTTTGCTAGCATATGATAATCCAGAGGCCATATTATAGAGAAGATCCAAAACAAATTAGAAGCTATGGTCAGCTCACATTAGTTAATGAGGAAGAACAAACTACACAGTCACACTCTTAAGAATGCATCTTTCTGTGCAGCTTATAATATTCATTTACAGGAACTACATAGCGAGGAACGCAAAAAAGTGGACGAACACATAGGGGGTTATTTGCGAAAGGCAAATCCACTTTGCACTACAAGTGCAAACTACAAGTGCAAAGTGCATGGAGTTACTTACTGCTAGTCTATTGTAAGAAAGTGATTTTAGGAAGTGGGGTGGTCCGATGCAGAACAGTTATGTCGGGATGAAACACAGAAGCATTACGATACGGGATTACTTTGCACACTTCTTAAGCTGCAAACAGACATTCAGGATTCATGAAAGTCAGGCACACCTATATGAATTATCCATCAAACAGTATGATCACTCCATAAGCATACATGTTTATGCAGTCCCAGACATGCCCGGAACTTGGCTTGGCTTAACCACTTAAATACCAGGCCTTACACCCCCTTCCTGCCCAAGCCAATTTTTAGCTTTCAGCGCTGTCGTGCTTTTAAATGACAAAGTGCACACAGCACCAAAACAGAAGTAAGGAAATCCTCATTGTTCCAAGCTTCATTCATCACTGAGGAGATCGATGAATGGATGTTCCTCCTCCTCCTACGAACAGCCGATCTGACTGCTTGCAGTGGTTCCAGGCTTCCCAGTGACACTAGAGAACCTGGGAATGGCAGTGAGAGGTGGGTGGCATCCTTCCGAGTGCTGTAAAAGTGATTGTACAGTTGCTTGGATTACTTTTACAGTAAAGCCAATAGGTGAATGATATCATGTTCATGGTTGCAACTATGATTGTACAGTGCCTTGCGAAAGTATTCGGCCCCCTTGAACTTTTCATCCTTTTGCCACATTTCAGGCTTCAAACATAAAGATATAAAATTTTAATTTTTTGTGAAGAATCACCAACAAGTGGGACACAATTGTGAAGTGGAACGAAATCTATTGGATTTTTTAAACTTTTTTAACTAAGAAAAAAATGAAAAGTGGGGCGTGCAAAATTATTCGGCCCCCTTGCGTTAATACTTTGTAGAGCCACCTTTTGCTGCGATTACAGCTGCAAGTCGCTTGGGGTATGTCTCTATCAGTTTTGCACATCGAGAGACTGAAATTCTTGCCCATTCTTCCTTGCAAAACAGCTCGAGCTCAGTGAGGTTGGATGGAGAGCGTTTGTGAACAGCAGTTTTCAGCTCTTTCCACAGATTCTCGATTGGATTCAGATCTGGACTTTGACTTGGCCATTCTAACACCTGGATACGTTTATTTGTGAACCATTCCTTTGTAGATTTTGCTGTATGTTTGGGATCATTGTCTTGTTGGAAGATAAATCTCCGTCCCAGTCTCAGGTCTTTTGCAGACTCCAACAGGTTTTCATCCAGAATGGTCCTGTATTTGGCTGCATCCATCTTCCCCTCAATTTTAACCATCTTCCCTGTCCCTGCTGAAGAAAAGCAGGCCCAAACCATGATGCTGCCACCACCATGTTTGACAGTGGGGATGGTGTGTTGAGGGTGATGAGCTGTGTTGCTTTTACGCCAAACATATCGTTTTGCATTGTGGCCAAAAAGTTCGATTTTGGTTTCATCGGACCAGAGCACCTTCTTCCACATGTTTGGTGTGTCTCCCAGGTGGCTTGTGGCAAACTTTAGACAAGACTTTTTATGGATATCTTTGAGAAATGGCTTTCTTCTTGCCACTCTTCCATAAAGGCCAGATTTGTGCAGTGTACGACTGATTGTTGTCCTGTGGACAGACTCTCCCACCTCAGCTGTAGTTCTCTGCAGTTCATCCAGAGTGATCATGGGCCTCTTGGCTGCATCTCTGATCAGTCTTCTCCTTGTCTGAGCTGAAAGTTTAGAGGGACAGCCAGGTCTTGGTAGATTTGCAGTGGTCTGATACTCCTTCCATTTCAAAATGATCGCTTGCACAGTGCTCCTTGGGATGTTTAAAGCTTGGGAAATCTTTTTGTATCCAAATCCAGCTTTAAACTTCTCCACAACAGTATTACGGACCTGCCTGGTGTGTTCCTTGGTCTTCATGATGCTCTCTGTGCTTTCAACAGAACCCTGAGACTATCACAGAGCAGGTGCATTTATACAGAGACTTGATTACACACCGGTGGATTCTATTTATCACCATCAGTCATTTAGGACAACATTGGATCATTAAGAGATCCTCGCTGAACTTCTGGAGTGAGTTTGCTGCACTGAAAGTAAAGGGGCCGAATAATTTTGCACGCACCACTTTTCACTTTTTTATTTGCTAAAAAAGTTTAAAATATCCAATAGATTTCGTTCCACTTCACAATTGTGTCCCACTTGTTGGTGATTCTTCACAAAAAATTAACATTTTATATCTTTATGTTTGAAGCCTGAAATGTGGCAAAAGGATGAAAAGTTCAAGGGGGCCGAATACTTTCGCAAGGCACTGTAATATAACCGCTTCCTTCCGAGGCCATTGATATATGGCCTCTGAGCCGAAAGAGGTTAAGGAACAGCAATCATCTAGGAAAATTCAAAATGGACTTGTCGATCTGGGGAAGGTTATGCAAAGCACAGCACACACTGCAATTAAACACTGCTTCTGCAAAACTGAAAGAATTAGTGCAATCACTTATGCCGTGTACACACGATCGGTTTTACCGATGAAAACAGTCCGATGGACTTTTCTCATCGGACAAACCGATCGTGTATAGGTCTTTTTTCCCCCATCGGTGAGAAAAAATAGAACATGTTTTAAATGTATCCGATGGGAAAAAAAAGCAAATTCCGATCGTCTGTGTGGAACTTCATCGGACAAAAAACCCGCGCATGCTCAGAATCAAGTTGACGCATGCTCAGAAGCATTGAACTTCATTTTTCTCGGCTTGTCGGAGTGTTTTACGACACAGCGTTTGGGACGGTCGGATTTTTGACTGATGGTGTGTAGGCAAGACTTATGGAAGTGAGCTTCATCGGATTTCCGATGGAAAAATCCATCGGAGTAGAATCCATAGGAAATCTGATCATGTGTACACAGGGTTTTAAAGTTTACATTAACCATTTACCTTAATTTTTTCGCTCTCTTTCTTGACACGCTTACAGTTCTCAATGATGTACACTGTGCTCTTATTAACCTCATTGTCAGCTCGATGTCTTAACCAATCTTCATAGCCCTGTCAGAAAATTAAAGATGTAATAAATTGATCAAGAGCTTCATCTTGACAACTATTTTTAACCCAAACATATACATCTATGTGCTTACAGCAATGTATATTATTGCTTGTTTTCAGATAGGCTTACGCAATGTTTATGCACATCAGTATTTCTATATTTATTTTTTACCAGTTTATATTGCTGTATTAAAAAATAAAATAAAATAAAATAAATAACATACACAAAAAGACACAATACATGTTTGTTCCTTTTATTTCAATAAAACGTTTTTTTTTTTTTTTTACCAACAAAAATAAGTTTATTGATTCAAAGGTGGTACACAGCAAGAAATATCAGAGACAATAATCAGCACTCCCATACATATGACCAAGTAATACATAACAGGGTTAAAATGACATTTTCATATTACCTTTTTTTCCCCCGCACCATTACAGCTATGAGCAGAGTTACACCCCCACTTCTAACCAAATAATCTGTCCGCGACCAGGTCCACCGGGGCAAGTCCCAGTGTATCTAGCCACGGAGCCCAGAGGTTCTCATACTTCTGAGCGCTCCCCCTGTGCTGGTAAATAAGTTTTTCCATACGTAGCATATCCCCTATCTTACCTATCCATTCCCTAGAAGTTGGTGGATTCTCAGATTTCCAGTGCAACATAATCAACCGTCTGGCCTGGAACAGCACCCTTTGAACAGCCTCTCTAGTGTGAACTGCCATTACATGTTCCTCCACCACCCCCAAGAGGCATACCTTGGGATCTACTGGTAATGATATTTTGAAAACAGAGTTTACCATGTTCCCCACTTCATTCCAATATAGGTGTAACTTGGGGCATCTCCACAGGAGGTGAATGAGGTCCCCGTGGTCTCGCTTGCATCTAGTACAGGTACCCTCTGTCTGTAGCCCCATCAGCTGTAGCCTATGTGGTGTGTGATACACCCTTAAAATAATGTACAATTGGGTGAGCCATTGGGCCACGTTCAGTGAACATACACCCACCCCCTGGAATATCTCCTCCCATTCATCCCCATCCATTTGGCCTACATCTCTCTCCCAGCGTTCCCTCACCTTCAGGGGGTGCTGCCCCAAGAAGTATTGCAGAAGAGTGTTGTAACTGAGAGATAAAGCCCTTCGAGGTCACTGCATCCCTAATGAGGCCGAACACAGGAGTAGGAGACAGGTGCCATTCAGAAGATCTGCTTTGTGCTCTGACCGCATGTCGAAGTTGCAGATACTGGAAGAACATTGAGGCCGGCAGGTCGAATTCCGCCTGCAAATCCCCAAATGTCCTAAGAGTACCATTCCGAAAAATTAGCTTAACATGTGTGACCCCGTGTGTTATCCATCTAGCCCCTCCCTGCAGCTTGGCCAGTTCCGAGTACGTTCCGTTATGCCAAAGGGGGCTATACTCCGTGTACTCTTCGGCCTGTTGTATATATTTGCATTTGTTCCATACTTTTTGGATTAGGTTGTAAGTGGGATATTTTTTATTAGGCTTGGCAAATGCCAGGGCCTCCAATGCCTGGGGAATGGGGCCTGCATCCACTGTGTGGTTCATGAGTGCCTGGGAAGAGCCAGCCGGCTCAATTCCAAAGCTCCCCACCAGGTGCTGTAGTTTGGCTGCTAGGTAGTACAACCACGGGTTGGGCAGTGCCAACCCGCCATCGTCCTTAGGTCGCTGAAGATATTCCAGTTTTATCCTTGGGGGCTTATTTTTCCATATTAAGACGCAAAAGATGGAATTAATCATCCTAAAAGTCTTTAAAGGGACCACTACCGGGGCATTGTGAAGACAGTAGAGTAATTGGGGCATAAGGATCATCTTCACCAAATTTACTTTGCCTGCCACTGACATGTGAAGGCCGTTCCATGTCTTAACCCTCTCTCTAAACCTCTGCAACAGGGGCGAAATATTCAGGCGACCGAAGTCCCTCGGATTAGAAGTGATCTGGATCCCCAGATATCTAAAGGAGGAAGTGACTGGGATAGGGCACGAGGGGGCCACTGTCTGTGTGGCATCCCCGTCTAACAGTAACAGGGCAGATTTCGACCAGTTAATTTGTAGGCCCGAGAGGACTCCAAATTTGGTGATGGATGCCATGGCCTCCCGCAGGGATTCATCAGTATCTCCCAGCATAAGCAGGGTGTCATCAGCGTAAAGCATTATCTTCTCCGGCAGGAGACCATAGCAAAATCCTACGATGCGTTCATTAGCCCGTATTTCCATGGCCAGTGGCTCAATAGCCAGTGCAAAGAGCAGAGGGGACAACGGGCAACCCTGCCTTGTCCTCCTCCTCAATGCAAAATCCTGTGATAGAAAACTGAAGGCCCGAATGGCAGCCTCAGGTCCACTATACAGAAGGCGTACCCACGCTATATATATATATATATATGTCACCAAATCCAAATCGTTCCAGCACCGCCCACAGGTATGTCCAATCAATACTGTCAAATGCCTTTGTGGCGTCCAGGGACAGTAAAGCCCTGCTTCCCGGATTATCCGCATCAGATTGCATATTCAAAAATAGCCGCCGTATGTTAATGGCTGTGGATTTATTCGGCATAAACCCTGCCTGGTCATCATGTATAAGGGAAGCTATAACCTTATTAAGTCGCATTGCTAATACTTTCGCAAGGATTTTAATATCGCATTGTAGTAAGGAGATTGGTCTATATGATCCCGGTTCAACTGGGTCTTTACCCGGTTTAAGTATCAGTACAATATTAGCTTTTGCCATAGAGGGTGGGAGTACTCCCACCTCTAAGGCTGCATTAAACACCTTTAATAAATGTGGTAGCAGTACCTCCGCATGCTGCTTGTAAACTTCCATGGGAATCCCATCCTCCCCCGGTGCCTTACAATTAGGGAACAGGCCCACTGCCGCCTGCAATTCCTCCACCGTAAGAGGTGTATCCATCTCCTCCCTCTGCCCCTCACTGAACCTAGGGAAGGTTAACCCCTGCAAGTACCGGTCCAGATCCGCCCGCTCATAGGCGGATCCGGGGCGATACAATTCCTCATAGAACCCAGCCAGTTCCTCCATGACAAGTTCCGGAGATCTGACCAGTGGCCCAGCTTTGGACTTAATAGCCCCTATGGTCGGAGACCTCTGTTGGGCGTTCGCTATTCTAGCCAGCATACGCCCCGTCTTTTTCCCCTCCTCAAAAAAGGCCTGTTTGGAGAAAAAGCGTTTCTTCTCCGCGGTGGAGGATAGCACCCGCCCATACGCTGACTGGGCAGCTTGCCACTCCTCCCTCGCCGAGTCAGAGGGGTCCAAGACAAAGCGGTGTTCAAGGTTCTTCACCCTATTCTCTAATTCCACCCCAAGAGCAGAGGAAGCTCTTTTAACTTTAGTAATTTCAGTAGTCAAAATCCCTCTCAAAAATGCCTTAAAGGCCTCCCATTGCTGTAAACAGGAACCCTCGGGGTCCTGGGCGGCGAAAAACCCACACACGCTCTCTTCTACATATTCGGGGGATTTAAATAGTTTCAACCAAAACGCGTTAAATTTCCACTGTACTTTTGGGAGCCCCACCTGTTGCGAAACCACCAGGTGCACTATCAGTGGGGAATGATCCGACACACTTCGGGGTCTATATTCCAGAGTGGATACATATTGGAGCATGTGTGTGTTTCCCACCGCTAAGTCAATCCTGGACAGACTGCCGTGCGATTTGGAAAAACATGAATATTGTCTAACCCCCGGGTGACGATGTCGCCAAAACTCCACCCAGCCCACCTCTTGCAACAACCGCGCCAGGGGGGTACCCCTGGAGAGGGCAGAGGCTCCTGCGGCCGGGTGTCTATCCAGCGAGAGGTCTAAACAGCAATTAAAATCCCCTACCACCAGCAGCGGCACCTCCGGCCTACCATCCACATAGGATATCAAAGCCCTCAGCACCGCCGCCGTGAAAGGGGGGGGGGGGAAACAAACTCCAGCAATTACACATGTTAACGCTCCCAATCTGCAATGTAAAAACACGAATCGACCCTCTGGATCAATTAAGCTGTCCATCTCTTGGTAGTCCAATGAGCCATGTATCAAGACACTCACCCCCCTAGAGTACGAGGTGTGAGTGGAGTGATAAGCTCTAGCCACCCAGTTATATTGCAGGCACCTCACTGTCTCCTGTGTCAAATGCGTCTCCTGGAAACAGAAAATACCATGGTGAAACTTTTTAAGGCACATACGTATCATAGTTCTCTTGAGGGGAGAGTGCAGTCCCCGCACATTCCACGATACTATAGGCACCCCAGCCATTTGACAAAGTTAAACATAGGAACTGGCCTGTAAAGCATCACCCGGCCCTGAGGCCTGGTATTACTGGAACTAGGGATCCGGTCATAATTGAGTGCATGTGGTTCAGCTGTAGTGCCCACCTGAGAAGCATTGCTGTTATACCGTGCAGTAAAAAACTGAAAGTACAGAAGAAAAAAAAAAAAGGAAAATTGAGGAAGCAACAGGCAGTCCTCATTGTTACTGTAGAACCATTACCTGCCAACAGGGCAGGACAACCATACACCCCCGGAAACGCACCCAGGGGGTTTCCCAAATTCACCATTTGTAAACCCACGCTAACGATTTCTGAAGCTCTTGCCTTGATAAAATGGAGGATACTGTCCCTCAGCCAGGGTCTGTCCGGATAAGATCAGTACAAGTTCCCCATAGTGTATCAAAGTGCCTCAGGAATTAAGACAGGATCCATTAACTCTTGCAGGTTATTCCACCACCCTCAATCCTCTTCCCCCCCTCTGGTCACGCTGCCTCAGGGCCTGCTCGTTGCGGTCCAGCCAGGTGGCTGCATCTTTGGCCAAATCAAAAAACTGTGCTTGGCCCCGTACTATCACACGGAGCTTAGCCGGGTACAACATGGCATAAGGAAGCTGTAACTGTCGGAGCCTGCGCTTCACATCAAAGAATTTTGCCCGCCGTCTCTGCACCTCAGCCGAGAAGTCAGGATAGAAGGATATTCTGGCACCATTATGCTGTATGTTAGCCTTTTCCCGGGCAAGCCGGAGCACTGTTTCTCTGTCCCTATAGTGTAGTAGTCTTGCTAGTATAGGTCTGGGGGGCCCCCCAGGTTGGGATGGGCGAGATGGTACCCTGTGGGCGCGCTCCACCGCAAACATAGGAGAAAAAGCAGTCTTTCCAAATATGTCCAGCAACCAGCTTTCCACATATGCTGTGGGATCCCTGCCCTCCACCTTCTCAGGGAGACCCACGATGCGCACATTATTCCTCCTTAGGCGGTTCTCAAAATCTTCAGCTCTGTCAATAGCCTCCATTGCAAGTCTATAGGCAGCTTTAGCATCTCTCTCAATGGGGGGTAATATATCCTCAATTTCGCTCACTCTTTCTACTGCGGTAGTGCGTTCCCGCATTTTTTGCATATCATGTCGCAGCAGCGACAGTTCCTCTCTCATGGAGGCTACCGAGGCATTTCCAATATTAACGGCTCTGAGGATATCTGCCAGTGTAGGCTGAACAAGTCCTGAGGTGTCCTGTTCACCCCCCCCTGTGTGTCCCAGAGTCAGAGGAATCAGTCTCATGATTCTCACAGTTTGCAGCCAAGATGGCCGCCCCAGCCTGCATGTCTTGTGAAGCAGGCTCTGTGTGCTGTGAATGTCCAGCCTCCTCTGCCCCCATCAGCCCATTCATCTTCTGGGTGTAATACACCATATCTTTAGGAGTGTCCTTACCCTGAGCCTTGGGTTGCCTCTGACCTTTAGGTGCCATCTCAGTCCCCCTGTCAGCTCCGCGTGGTGTCCCCCTCACTGCAGACGCTGCGGCGCCATCTTGGAAATCGGGACCCATTACAACAAGCGTTTTCCGGGTCATACCTCTGGTGCAGAGGGCTGGTGGAGGTTCCCCTGTTATCCTGGGGTCAGCAGCTTGCAGCATATATCCGCAGAATGTCGGTAATGTGGCTGAGGGAGGATCAGTAACGGATCAAGCTCGGGAGCTGTGAGAGCTGTGTCCTCTCACATGCCGGTCCAGGCCACGCCCCCTCCAATAAAACGGTTTAATAGATGAAAGTGACACAAAATGCAGCAGGTGCGATATTTTAACCAAACCTTTTGGAGCTCTGCTCAAAGATGTAAATCTAGCCTGCGATTCATGCTGCTAGCAGGTGCCGGTATCCTCAGAAGCTGATCTCGGCTTGCTTCAAGGCATCATGGTGAAAAGAAACGGGACATCGCATACCGAGGACAGCCGCAATCGATGAATGAATGGGAAGCCACTTCAGCCCGTCTCCTCCAAGGCCATGGTCCTCTGATGTATTTCTCCCCACCCACAGGGCTTAATCGTACAGGTGGGAGTGCAACACTGCTGTCAGGGTTCTATGTATCATAAGAAGCCATTGATAAACTGAACTTAATTATACAAATGAACAGCTGGGCAAAAAATTTAACCTAGGAATATAGGAAACACTGAAGGCATTGTCTGCTTGTCCAATATTGCTTTGTGTAATGTAAATATGGACATACGATTTGACAATGTTAAATGTATCCCAACATCTGAAGCTCTAAAAAAAAATTGCAAAAATAGAAATTTGAAAAAAAAATCCAGCTGAACATTAAATAAAAGCGTTTTTCAAAACAAAATATTTTTCCCAAGTGTTTCTCCTTTTTTCTTTATAAAACACTCTACAATTAGGCCCTGGGGGCGGGGCGAAACACGTCAGATGCTTCTCATTCATTCATCAATGTGGCTGTCCTGTGTGTGCGGTGTCCCTATGAGGCACGATATTTTGTTGGTTTGGATGCTTCAATGGGGTGGACTGAAATACAGAATTTCTCTCAAGCTGGCCCACTAGCTGAAAAGAGAGAACCCCCCCCCAAAAAAATAAAAAATAATAGATTTCTCCATTCACACAGGCAAGGTGGATAAAAGGAATCCTTGTTTTCTAACAGCAGGACTCTCCTCTGTCAGAGTACATTGATCAGTGGATGCAGCCACTAATCGACAGTTTTTAAACAATCCCATTTGACAAAAGTCACTCTTAAGCCTCATACACACGATCAGATTTTCTGCGGACAAAGAGTAGGACTTTTGTCTGAAGGGCATTGGCCAGGAACTTGTAGTGCATAAAAATAGCAAAGAATTGTCAGCCAACAAACACGAAACTACGTGTTTTTTCAGCTCTTTAGCGCCACCCTTTGGGCAAGCATTGCTTCTGAGCATGCGTGTTTGTCCGATGAACTTTTGTACACACGATCGGATAATCCGACAGTACACATTTGTTGGCGGACAACTTTAAAGCATGCTATCCCACATTTGTTGGTGGAAAATCTGTCAACAATTGTCCGATGGAGCATACAAACTGTCGGATTATCCGACGACAGCCTGTCATAACACAATTCCCGTTGGATAATCCAATTGTGTGTACGGGCCTCAACAATGGACTATTGTCAAACTGGAAAAGTTACACATGGTTAAAACCGGGACCAGACAAATTTTATAATTAATTATTTATCTCTTTTTTTCTTTACCTTTAAAAAAAAAAAAGACTAAAGGACAGGTTAAAACAGGTTGTAAAGGTAAAAAAAAAAAATTCACCTTAATGCATTCTATGCATTAGGGTGAAAAAACATCAGACAATACAGACTCCCCCTGGCCCCCACGTTTAGCTTACCTGACCCCTCGAAAGTCCCGCGCTCGCCCCCGCCATCCTCTTTGCTGCTCAGCCTGGCCGTTGATTGGTTACAGTGGAAGGATTGAAAGCAGTGCAGCCATTGGCCCGCGCTGCGGTCAATCACATCCAATGACGCGGCACGCCGCGGGGCGGGGCCGAGTGATACAGTGAGCTGCTATAGCCGCCGGCTGTATCACAGGAGCGCGCCCGCAATCACTCACCACCATGCTCGCTCGCTCATAGGTGGTGAGTGAATGCGGGGAGGAGCCGAGATACCCTCCGAGGGACCCCAGAAGACGTGGATAGGGGCCACATGTTTGTTATTTATTTTTATCTTTAGTGTTCCTTTAAAAACGGCTCCAATTTTTTATTGACATTTTTTCATTGCACTCATTAACCGTGACAATTTCTAGTACTTTTAGCCCAATATGTTTTAGGAATTAGGTGTTGGATTTACTTTCTGGGAGTTTTACAGGGATGTTATTTCAACTAAGAAAATCTTTGCCACTGCTGTCACAGCGATGCATGAAAAAAAAAAAAAAAAAAACCACAAAACACTGGTGGGAAAGTGTGGTAAAGTAAAAAAAGAAGCTAGTTGATCCAGTCTTGATTGTTTCAAAAGAACTCGAGCCAAGCAGCTAAAAACATAGCACTGAAATATTTATATGTGAACTCTTTTACCTCCCACAATGTAATTCTGTCTGGTCACTGCTTTGATAGAACCCACCAAATTATCCCCAAGGGTGACGTCACTATCCAGAGCTGCCAGCACATCGCAGATTTTTCCCAAGTAGCAACTGCTACAAAGCCCAGTAACTGAAACATGTTGTTATTGCGGTTTATGTCCAAAACCTGTCGTGTTCTTATTAATTCATATGCACTACCTACCTCTACAGATCAAGAAGTTACTAATAAACCACATTGCAAGCTGTAGCCAATCAAAAGTCATACAAAATATTATGCAATTAAAAACCGTCAAAAAAAAAAAAAAAAGAAGGTATTTCAGCAGCTGCAGCAAGAGAGACCCAGAGATTGTAAAAGCTGCTCATTTAAATCATAATTTTCTATTTGAACACTATTGGTGAAGAAAGATGAAACAAGAATCGGTGCGTTCATTACCTGTTTTATTGCGGTTACTGTGATAACAAAAAAAAGAGGAAGGCCACTTGTTACTGGGCTTGTTGGTGTATCAACAATTGCCTAAGAAGAAAAGCACAAAAAGGTCATTAAAGAAAATTACAAAACACTGAATAAAGACACTACAGCAGACTCCAAATTTCCGAGAAGATACAATAATATGCACATCGTACAACATTGTAAATCTGTATTAATTAGTTTTGTATTAAAACATATACAAAATACAGCAATATCTAAAAAAAAAAAAAAAATTGTCATATTGGTTACATGAGCACAAAGCCTGTGTGATTAAAGCTCATCACACCCATTCCTATCTATCCCTACAATATCATTTAGGTCTAGCAGTAACTATGCAGTGCAAAGGCTTGCTGACGATACAAACTGAATCGCTAGTTTAGATATGTCTTCCGGTTACATTTTGGCAAGGGCTTGTTCATGCAGACACAAAAGTCCATACATCGAAAAAAAAATTAAAAAAAATTGTTACTCACCGTAAAATCCATTCATGGCCTCCCTTCATTCTTGACCATAAGGATTATATAGCGCCACCTACAGGAGTATGACACTAATCAGAAAAAGAACATCACTGACTATGGGCAGTCCTAGCTGATATAAACCCCCTCTCTGCTATAGGCAAGCCAGTTAGTCAGAAAGCAGTACAAGAAAAAAAAAAAAAGGAGGGGTGGGTTTTGTGTCTGTCAATTAACCCAGAGAAAAGGTTTTTACAGTTAGCAACAGAAAATTCCATCATCTCTTACATTCTTTGATTAATCCAGCTTATCTTCATTCTTGACAACAGGTATGTTCCAAACCAGTGCCTCAAGAGGGATGGGAACCAAAAGCAGGAGTGAACAGACACCCTCCCAAAAAAAAAAAAAAAATCCGCAGGGGAAACAAGGATCCTCAAACAGCCACCTGCAAAACCTTGCAGCCAAAACAAGCATACGAAGATGCAAAAACATCAACCTGATAAAAGGTTTGAACAGAACACCAAGTAACCACCTCGCAAACTTGAGACACAGATGGCTATGCCTGATGTCGGAATGCCCAAGAAGCACTAATCGTCCTGGTAGAGCGTTTCATAATGGGGAAGGGAGGAGCCCAACCTATAATGGCATAAGTCTGAACCACCGTCTGTGGTATCCAATAAGAAATGGTGGCAGAGGAGGCAGCCAGGCCTTTTTGTGGACTGTCCGTAATCACGAAGAGAAAATCCAACCTCCAGAAATAAACCATAGCAAACAGGTACATAGAAACTGCCTGGACCACACCCAAGGAGTGCACCACAACGGACGTGGACACAGAGCAAGTAGGACAATGTCCTTATTCAGATTAATATCAGATACCACCTTTGGAAGGAAAGAAGGATGTGGATGGAGAATCACCTTATCCTTGTGCAAGACCAAATAAGGAAACCTACAAGACAAGGCCACTCACTCAGACATGTAGCACGCAGAAGTGATCGCAATCAAAAAATGTACCTTCCGAGAGTGTAAGCAAAGGGATTTCTACAATATTCTCAAAAGGAGGCTTCTGAAGGACCAGGTTCAGGTCCCACAGTGGCTATGGAGAATGCACAAAAGGGGTGCCACATGTCAAACTCCTTGGATTAAAAAAGGTACAAATCAAGCAGTGCGTGACCATGGGACATTTGAAAAAGACCGCAGGGGTAGAGACTTGACCCTTTATGGTACTCAAGGCAAGCTTGTGCTCAACACCCTATTGGGTCAAAATCGGAAGCACCGAGAAGGAACATGGATGGACACCCGTAGCCTCACACCACGAGATATAACCCTTCAAAAGTACAATGATAAATCTTTTTTATAGGTAGACTTTGACACCTTTAAAATGGTAGCGATCACTAAGCCAGACAACTCGCGTTTTCTCAGAGCCAGGCTTTTAATAGCCAGGCTGTCCAAGTCAGAGCAGGGTCCAGATGGTCTAGGGCAGGGTGTACAATTGGGCCTCGAGACCGAAGATCTTCCCGAAGACGCACCAGGGAATCTCCTCGAGCAGCAGTACCACTTTGGTGTACCATGGTCAACAAGGCCAATATAGAGCCACTAGAATGGCCGGAATCCCTTCAGCCTCTAACCTTAGCAGTAGCCAAGGGAAAGTCTGAGAGGAGGACACAGAAATGAAGATGACAGAGCTTCGGTTGCTAACGCCAAGGGATCCCTCACTCTTTCCACAAACCTCAACACATTTCTGTTGAGGCAAGATGCCAGAAGAACCACATCCAGGGTGCCCCACAGCAGACAGACCATACAAAAAACATCTGGGTGCAGCCACTCCCCCGGATCCAGCGTCTGATGACAGAGTCTGCCAGCCAGTTTTCTATGCCTGGAAAGCACATGGTGGAGAGAGCCGACACGTGAAGCTCTGTCCATCAAAGAAAGCCTTTGGTGGCCCCACTGCACTCCTAGTACTGCATTGGTGGTTGGCATAGGCGACTGCCGTGGCAGTGTTTGACTGGATCTTGATCGAACTCCTCAGAAGAATCTCTGGCCACCATTCTAGATATAACCTGACTGCAGGAAGCTCCAGGACATTGATCGGCAACCAAGCCTCCTCCAAGGGCCCTGAGTCGGTCTCAACCCCAGGACTCCTTCCTAGTCAGAAAGGCTGGGCTTTGTTGTGTTGTGTCATTCATTGTGACCACCATCCAATGGTGAGAGAGAAATTACTCCCCAGCCAGAAGAGATGGAGACTGGAGCCACCAGAGAAGAGAGGTCCTGGTCTACAGACCCAGGTGAATCTGGCTGTCCAAGGACACAGTGGACTTGTCCCACTTGGACAAGATTTCCTTTTGCAGAACCCGTGTGTGGAACTGTGCATACAGGACCGCTTCGAAAATGGTCACCAAACCTAGAACCTTGCTGCAAGATCACAGAAATTACCACTTGCGTGACAGCAGCAGCTAAACTGCAATCCGACGTTTCCGACAGAAGGAAAACCTTGGCCCACGTCGAGTTGAGCATGAGATTCAGATACTCCAGCATTATGGTAGGGGTCAGAGCGGACTTCGAGATTCAGGACCCATCCAAAGTCCTGCATAGTGTGCATCGCGATTGCCACATTGTCCATCAGCGCAGAGCGAGTCTTAGCTCATAGGAGAAAATTGTCCAGATAGCCCATCAAGGCAATCACCTGGTGTCTCAACGAGAGGATTGGAGCTAGCACCTTGGTAAAAACCTGGGGAGTCCAGGCCAAAGGCAAGAGCCAAAAACTGATAATGCGTGTCCCCGACCACAAAGCGTAAGAAGCACTGGTGCCCAGCACAAACGGGAATGCACAAGTACGTATCCTTATGTCTATGCAGGTCAGGAAATGCCCTTGAAGGGAGGCCTGAAGGTGGGGTGGAGAGAGACAAAGATTGAAGTCAAGAAATTCTCTGGTGGATAGGAATGAAATGCTATCTTGTAGCAGGACACAACCAGTTCCTGGACCCACTTTTCAAAGAGCAGAGAGGTCCACAGGCCTCTGAACCAACAAAGATGATCCCCTCATCCTGGAAATGGGTGGGGGGCAAGCCTTCATGCCAAGAATGACTTGCCTGCAGGCTTCGTGTTCTTGTGGATCCAGGAGCACTGTGCGACACCCGTGGGGGCCTTGAAGTGCTTAAATCTCTTGTCTGAAAAAAACAGAACGAAAAGGCCACTCGTGAGCAGAGAAAAAAGGACTCCGATTATGGTGAGGCTCCTTCCCCCTTCTTAGCCTGTGGGAGAAAGGTACCCTTCTCACTGGTAAGATTCTTGGTGTCATCCAGAGTGGCATCAAAGAAACATTCTCCCTAGAAGGGCAGGTTCACATTGGCCTTTTGATGTTTGGTCCACAGACCAATTGAGTGAAAGAACTTGTCGAAGCACTACTGCCAAGACAGAGTTTGGACAGCAATGAGACCGCATTTAAGCACTTGCCACACATGAACCTAAGGCCCTGGACCAACTAGTCTGCAAGTTGGATGTACACCAGGGAGATCTGCCCTTTACCAAGACCCTGGTGTAAGAGCTTAGGCCTCTCAGTAAGTGTCTGAGACACAAGGGCCAGGGCAAAAACTGGATGCAGTGCCAAGCCATCAACCATAAACATGCTTTCCTCAAAAGGACAACGCACTGAAAAAGCCTAAGGGACCATAAAGGAGCATTTCAAAATGTTCCCAACCTTTGTAAACAAATTTATCAAAAGTAAGCAGAATGAATGAGCTGGCTTGTGCACACCACAGGGGACGATCACTATTTCAGCAGCCCCTGAGGTAAATCTCAAAGCCCAGGAAACTGCCCTCACATGCACATGAGAGAAACACCAAAAGCAAACAAACAAAAAAGGCCGTAACGTGGTTACAACAAAACGGCTGCCATGCAATCCCCTGCTTGGGTCCGCGGTTGCCCATGCACATACTCAGGGAACAACCCAACATGATCACCCACTAATCCAAAAACAAAATAGCCACTGCAGACACAGGCAAAATGGCCTCAGGCCAAGACACACCAAGGATGGCCACCATGGCTCCGGCAGCCGCAGCAGCCACCCACAGATTGTTTAATCCCCTGAGAAGAAACAAACCCCACTGGAGCCCAGCCTCGGGGTCCCCTATCCCATAGCCACACAAGTGGAACCAGCAGACAGACTCAAAGACAAAAAGGAAAAGATGGAGGTGGCAGAGAAGTGAGGGGAGTGGGGGGAGGAATTGACAGTAAAGACCCAAGGCCTGGAAGGGACCACACAGGACTGACCACCTCAGGAGTACCCACGCCCCATACCGCTGCTAAGAAAGAAGGGAGGCATCTAGTTCCCACAAATTCACCTCCTACCAAGGTAGGGGGCTGTCGGCCAGGGTAACACTTTGACAGACTACAGGCACCCAGTCATATGTGCCCTTGCGAGACATTTAACTCACCAGCTGCCCTGGTGCAGGATGCAGCCAACCCAGCATGTAGCTAAATGTCTATGTGTGCTTGGTAGCCAGTCTGGAATGACTACTTGATTTTGATTACCCAACCTGTTGTCCAGTCCAACTGTTGATTGAAGATCTATGCAGGAAAAAATATCCCAGGAAAAGGAAGGACAAAAAGGTATGGATTGACAGATCCCAGCAGGGAACTAGATCTTTGCTCTTTAAACACTATGCAGGAATAACTGGCTTGCCTATAGTGGGAGGGGGTTTACCAGGTAGGATTGTCCAAATACAGTGCAGTGTTTTTTCTACCTAGTGTCCTACTCCTGTAGGTGGCACTACATAAACCCTATGGTCAGGAGAAAACCTGTCCATCCATGAATGCAGGTAATGCACATACAGTCCCTGTACAAATAGATGATTGGATGTGCAGTTACCAACATACAACTGCAGCTTCTCATTGATTTGCACAGTTGGCTGTACCCACTTCTGAGTCCCAGGTTTAGGAATATGCCCCTTTTTTTTACGGTGTATGGAACTCTGTGCCCGTGTGAACAAGCCCTACAACTAAAAAGGATTGTACAGTCAGTCAAATTGTGAACTTCAGGCCTTTTAAATGGCAGGTCATATATTGTATGTTTACAACTGTTAAGAGTCAGAGACTTCTTGCCATTTCCCACAAATAAAGGGTTACTGTTTTTATTAATTCTTTGGTCAGTTAAGCTGTGCAGAGCACCTGACAGAATTCTTCTTTAATCATTATCTTTGGTGTGCAGCGACCACAGCTTCTTATGCAGGACATTTTCACAACGGTGGTAATTATTTTGACAGAAATATCATGACCATAGTTGAACACAGTAGAAGTCTTATCTCATTTGTGGAATCCATAGGAGTGTCTACACTTAAAACAAATATCTTAGATTTAGGTAGATGCTTTTTAAAGTAGCTTCCAAGTGTCCAATATCTTTCTGGTACAATCTCCATACCGAAGTTCCTAGGTCGTCTACACATCCGACACTTCATTTATAGGAGGTTTCACTCTCCTTGATGGGATTTTTAGTTTACTGTATTGAAGGATGCATGGGAATAAGTTGGAACATCCAAAAAGGCGATTGAGGGAAATCCTACATCCCATGGTGGGCAAAATTTGAGCTATGAACTGTAGCACAAAGGTCTTACCATCAGGGCCCTACAAAGATATTGGAAACCATGTGGTGCCTTAGTCTATGATGCTCAACCTCTAACTAAACAATTGTTTAAAGGGTAACTTCACTTTTATTGAGAAAAAAAGAAATAAAAAAATCCTTCCCCTCTGGGTGTTCCATGTACATAGCAGGGAATTTAACAAAATTTGTTGCAGAATCCTACCTTTTGTTATTCTGAAGAAATAGCTGTTGGTCTGTGTTCATGTGAAACGTAAATTCTAAGGCTGGGTTCACACTGATACGACACGACATTCATCCGACTTTCATCCTACTTTGCTCTGCAACATCAGTCCTACATTGGTCCGACATTCATGAACAGGATACTACTTTGATCCGACATTGGTCAAAGGACAAGTCAGACTAGCACAATCAAAACAATCCCAGGGTGAGATAAATTCCTTTTACTGCTGCTGTAATCACCATGTCGGATGTCAAATGTCGGATGGTTAGGACAAGGATCCTACTTTGATCCGACTTCAATGATATTCAATGGGCTGAATTAGGATCAAAGTCGGACAGAAGTAGTACAGGGAGCATTTTTATTGTCGGACCGACTTGTGTCGGACCAGTTAAGACGGCTCTCATAGGGATTCATTGACTTTCACACGTCATGCGACATGAGCTCCTAATGTCGGAGCGTTTGTCGGACAAGTGTGAACCAGGCCTCATGGGAGCGATTTTATAATTCTCAATTAGCTGCTGCACCTGCAGGGCTCTGAGGAAAGGCAGTGTCTGCATCCCTTTGGACGTAATTTACCTTTAGGAGCATCTCACCCAAAATAAATAGGATTTTTTACTCACCGTAAAATCCTTTTCTCTGAGTCCATGGACCGACACAGCTTCTCTATTGACAAAGTGGGTATTATCCGTTAATTAGGAGTGACTAGGCAGAAAAACTTGTAAAAAGTGTTGCATCACACCTTCTACAGTACCGCCCAGGGGGCGGACCCTCTGGGTATACCCTCTCAGTCTGCATCTTCGCAGATCAGTTCGTCAAAAAGCAGTACAAACTTAAAAGGAGGGGTGGGTGCTGTGTCGGTCCATGGACTCAGAGAAAAGGATTTTACGGTGAGTAAAAAATCCTATTTACTCTTTCGTCCATGGACCGACACAGCTTCTCTATTGACAAAGTGGGACGTCCCAAAGCAGTGTCAGAGAAAAAACGAGGGGTGGTAACAGCATAAAAATAAACTTCACCCCAAACACAAAACAGCACTCCTCCAACGGAGGAGTTGCAACTCTGAACAGCCGCTTGCAAAACCTTGCGGCCGAAAGAGGCATCCGAAGATGCACCTACATCAATTTTGTAGAATTTTGTGAAAGTGTGAGCGGACGACCAAGTCGCCGCTTTACATAATTGGGAAACAGACGCTTGATGTCAGAAAGCCCAAGAGGCACCTATTGCCCTGGTCGAATGCGCCGTGACAGGAAAGGGGGGGACCTGACCCTTTAAGGCGTAAGCCTGGATTACTATCTGTCGGATCCACCTAGAGATGGTGGCCGATGAGACTGCTTGGCCCTTCTTGGGACCAGCCACCGAAACAAACAGTGAGTCTGACTTCCGGAACAGGGAATTAGCAGATAGGTATACTCTCAAAGCTTGGACAACGTCCAAGGAATGCAACGCCGACTCCTTAGGATTCGACGGCTGAGGACACAAGGATGGAAGTACAATGTCTTCGTTAAGATGAAAAGCCGAAACGACTTTCGGAAGAAAGGAAGGCTGCGGCCGCAGCACCACCTTATCCTTGTGGAAAATCAAATAGGGAGCCTTGCAGGACAAGGCTGCCAGCTCAGAGACTCGTCTAACTGACGTAACAGCCACCAAAAAGACCACTTTCTGAGAAAGTGTCAACAGGGGAATATCTCTAATATTCTCAAACGGTGCCTTCTGAAGCACCGAGAGGACCAGGTTCAAGTCCCACGGAGGTAACGGGGGGGCGGACCGGAGGGGCCACATGTCGGACCCCCTGCACAAATGTACTCACGAGAGAGTGAGTCGCCAGGGGTCGCTGAAAAAAAGACAGCCAGGGCAGATATCTGTCCCTTAAATCGTACTTAGGGCAAGCCCTTGGTCCACCCCATGCTGTAAAAACAGCAGGATTCTGGAAACCAAATAGGTACGCGGATGCCATTTCATTTCCTCACACATGGAGATGTAGGCCCTCCAAGTGCGGTGATAGACCTTCCTAGAGGACGGTCTTCGAGCACTTCTCATAGTAGAGATTACTGAGTCTGACAGGCCCCGGTCTCTCAGTACCTGGTTCTCAACAGCCATGCCGTTAAAGCCAATGACTGTAAAGCAGGATGGAATATGGGACCTTGCGATAGCAGGTCCTTCCGTAGTGGTAGGCGCCAGGGGACGTCTGCTACCAGACGTACTAGATCGGCGTACCAAGGACGCTGAGGCCAATCTGGAGCGATTAGGATCATTGGAATTCCCTCTGCCTCCACTCTGCGGAGCAGAAGAGGAAGAAGCCTTTAGGGAGGGAAGGCATAGATTAGCCGATACTGACCCCACGATGCTACCAACGCGTCAGTTGCGTCTGCCCATGGGTCTCTTGACCGGGCCACAAATCTCAATACCTTCCGATTGAGTCGGGAAGCCAGAAGATCTACGTCTGGTGTGCCCCATCTTTGGCAGAGGAGTTGGAACACCTCCGGGTGTAAGGACCCTTCTCCCTGGTCCAGCATCTGGCGGCTCAGGTAGTCCGCCTGCCAGTTTTCCACACCCGGAATGTACACGGCCGACAGTGCCGGTACGCTCCTCTCTGCCCACTTCAGGATGCGAGCGATCTCCGATGTTGCAGCTGAGCTTCTTGTTCCTCCTTGATGATTGACATATGCCACTGCTGTGGCGTTGTCTGACTGGATCCTGACTGGACGCCCTTGCAGCCTCTGAGACCATTTGAAGAGGCACAGCCTGATCGCCCGGATTACCAGGACATTGATCGGCAGGAGGGCTTCCTCTGGGGTCCAGCGACCTTGCGCCGACTGAACACCCCAGACTCCCCCCCCAACCTGTAAGGCTGGCGTCCGTCGTGATCACTATCCAGTAAACCGGAAGAAATGACTTCCCGGCCATTAGAGCCGGTGCTGTCAGCCACCATACCAGGGATCTCCTGACTATGTGGCTCACTCGGATTTGATAATCCAGAGATGATGGACATCTGTTCCATCTGGACAGAACTTCCTTCTGTAACACTCGAGTGTGGTATTGAGCATATGGAACCGCCTCGAAGGAGGCTACCCTGAGGCCCAACACTCGCATGCAAAAAACGTAGTGACGACCAATTCCTGGAAGTCAGCTGCCGTACTGCAGCCCGGAGGGTCTGCAACTTCTCCACAGGGAGGAATACCTTTGCCTCTGAAGAATCCAGAATCAACCCCAGGTACCCTAGGCGTTGAGTGGGCACCAATACTGACTTTTGCGTGTTTAGTATCCAACCACAGTCTCGAAGAGTCTGACAGGTAATGGACACGCTTACCTCTAATTCTGAGCTTGAAGGGGCCTTCAGCAGAAGGTCGTATAAGTAGCCTGTGATAGCGATACCCCGCTGTCTTAGAAGTGCCAGAATCGGAGCGAGCACCTTGGTGAACGTCCTGGGTGCTGAGGCAAGGCCCAACGGGAGGGCCACAAACTGGTAGTGGTCCTTCCCGATAGCAAATCGCAGAAACCTCTGGTGTCTGGAGTATATGGGGACATGCAGGTATGCGTCCTTGATGTCCAAGGAGGCCAGAAAGTCCCCCGGATGGAGAGCCGTGACTACAGATCGAACCGACTCCATCCGAAAACTTTGTACCTTCATAAAGCAATTGAGGGCTCTGAGATCCAAGCTTGGACGAACCCCCTCCTTCTTCGGCACAATGAACAGATTTGAGTAAAAACCCTGTTCCAGTTCTGGAACTGGAATAACTACCCCGCGTTCCAGTAGACCCTGGACCGCCCCATACAGGGCC
Organism: Rana muscosa; assembly: GCA_029206835.1. NCBI lineage: Eukaryota > Metazoa > Chordata > Amphibia > Anura > Ranidae > Rana > Rana muscosa. The sequence goes on from CM055125.1 coordinate 119,525,812, forward strand.
TCCCGACGGGTCGGTAGTAGCTGGAGATTGGAGGTGTTGAATCTGTCCGGTGGACAAGAGAGAAACTCTATCTTGTAGCCTGAGGAGATTACTTTGCAAACCCACCTGTCGGAGATTAGTGCTGTCCACTGAGTCGCGAATTTGCGAAGACGTCTCCCCACCCGAGAGCTGGGTGGGGGTGGACCTTCATGCGGACGCAAATTTGTCCGCAGGCTTATTGGGTATGCGGGACTAGGGACGCTTTTGTCCTTGGGCAGGCGCTTTATCGGCCTGGGGTCTTTTCCCTGTCGCCCTAGGGGGACGAAAAAACCACTTGTGTGCAGTAAAGGAGGGCCCTTGCCCTTGGCGTGGCCCCTTACCCTTGCTAATTTGGGGAAGCAAAGTGCTTTTACTTCCTGTGGCATCCTTGATGATGTCATCCAGAGAAGCCCCAAAAAAAGTCTGTCGCCCTTAAAAGGCAGATCCAACAGGGCTTTCTTGGAAGTCTGGTACGCAGACCAGCCTTTTAGCCAGATCAGGCAGTGTATTGCTACTGCATAAACCGAAGTTTTAGACAGCAGGGGAATAGTATTCATGTCTGACTCGCAGACAAACCTAAGGCCCTGGACCAACAGGTCGGCCAATGTTATCTCATCAGGAGGAGCATCTCGCTCCTTAACCCCTGGAGTAGCAATCTTGCCCATTCAGTAAGTGTGTGAGACACTAGGGCCCCCGCCAATGCCGGGCGTACTGCCGAGCCCACCACTGAGTATAGGTAGCAAGCGAGTGCTTCAGCCTTCTTATCCACAGGGTCCTTGAAAACAGGAGCCCCTTCTACAGGAATTGTGGTGGCTCTATTAAGTCTGGACACCGGAGGGTCCACTATAGGGGGGAGAGGTCCATTTCTTCAGAAAACTCTCCTCAAAAGGGGTACCGTACCGCAAACCTCTTTGGGGCTGTAAAGACCCTCAGTGGGTTCTCCCAGTCCTTGTATAAGAATTTATCAAGAGACACACAAGGGAACACCTTAGCAGTGCGGGCAGGTCTATGAAACCCAAGTGGACCGGAGTCTCTGCTGCTTCTGCAGTATTTTCCAATTTTAGCATATCCCGCACTGCAGTAATAAGGTCAGATACCAAAGCCGTCTCGCGTACTGACCTGGACTTTGAGTCATTCTCACTGTCCGGTCACGGTCTGCAGTCTCTGATGCGTCAGAATCTAGGCCCCGAGCCGTAGCTGGACCTGGTTCTGCACCAGAATTATCCCCAGAAGCTTGCAGGGGATGGGGCGTTTACTACCCCCTGTATTCCCGTGTGCTGCTTCCACCCTGGCAGCAAACGCCTCTAGGATTGCAGTCATAGCGTTCATAGACACCTCAGGGGCACCAGCTGCTAAATCTGGTGTTTCAGGGGAGAAGACATCTGGCTCAGATGCCATGCTGACCACACGCTGACACTCACAGGGCTCCAGGCAAGATATCAATAGGCCACCCTCCTGTGCTGCAGAGAGGCCGGGTCACCCAGAGGACTCACCACCCTGGATAGGTACTGCTATGCTGCGCCTGTGATGCTGTCCTCTGCTGCTGTGTCAGTCTGCTTCTTTTATCAGCACTTCCTGTGTGAATTTTCGCGCCAGTGTAATGCACCCTAGAGGCCGGAGGCTCTCGAAAAATGGTTGCCAAAAACGTCTGTATGGAAGATAATGTGGGCTCTAAGAAAATGGCCGCCGACAGAAGATAGAGGTCAAGCAGCCATAGCCCACAAAAAGATGGCCGCCGAACGGCAATATCTGCATACAGGGTGGACAAACATGGCCGCCGATCAGCTGATAGGGGCCAGTGGGTGTGACCGAACCACAGGAAGATGGCCGCCGGGCAGTCACAAGAGGCCAAACTTGGCATGGACCACCTCAAAATGGCCGCCGACAGCATGGAGGAGGAAGGACACAAACACAGGTAAGAAAAAGTGACATTTCTTTTAAATGTTAGTTACAGCCAGCCCCGCTCCAGTGGGACCCCCTAGGTGACCCCCAGCACCCAGCAACCTTTAGCTAGAAGCCCAGGGAGGAGGGAAAGGCAGGGAGAGAGGGAAGAAAGGGGCCACAACCACTTACTTGATCTCTCCAGGAATGTCCAGCTAAATCACCCAGCCGAGGCAGGGGAGTTTTACTTACCTATCCTGCACGTATTCTGCTGGAAGACATTCCAAACAGATCATCGTCCGCGCACGGAAGGTGACTGTTGGCCAGGCATGCTGTGATTGGACCCAGAAGGGACGATCATATGTATGCCCTGGAGCATGACGCTCACCGGACAGGCTGCTGCGACTCGGCCGTAAGGTCAGCCGAAGCTGAGCGGTCCGATGCAAGCCTTGGAGCGTAAGCTCACCGGCCAGGCTGCTGCGACTCGGCCGTAAGGTCAGCCGAAGCTGAGCGGTCCGATGCAGGCCCTGGAGCGTAAGCTCACCGGCCACCCGTGGAGCGACGGGCATGTCGTGGAAAACCCAGCGCGTAGCTAGGGTCGGCACACGCTCGATGGCCGAAACTGGGGAGACTACAAGGATCGAGGATCCAGCCTGTCACCCAGTCGGCAGTTGATCGAAGATCGCAGGAAACAACAAATGTAGCAAAAAAAAAAAATATATATATATATATATATATATATATATATATATATCTTTTTTCCCCGGAGCAATGGGCCCGAAGGGAGCCATGTCCTACTCCTTGCTAGACAGAAAAAAACTGATCTGCGAAGATGCAGACTGAGAGGGTATACCCAGAGGGTCCGCCCCCTGGGCGGTACTGTAGAAGGTGTGATGCAACACTTTTTACAAGTTTTTCTGCCTAGTCACTCCTAATTAACGGATAATACCCACTTTGTCAATAGAGAAGCTGTGTCGGTCCATGGACGAAAGAGTAAAATGCATTTTTGTTGCAGGGGATGCCCAAAAATCTGACTTGTATCTTACTGCAAACTTTTGGAAAAATCAGTAGGCCAATTTCAAAAAGCAGGAAATTACATGGGGGGGGGGGGGGCCTTCTGTACACCATCTGTGTACTGGACGCCTTCAAGTTGCCATATTGCATTGCACTGTACAGTGAAAAGAAAAGCTATTTTTTTAATAACATTAAATTCCAATAGAACTTGTTTTGCAAGTGTATATAGTAGATTTTTATTTGCTTTTTCCCCCCCTACAAAAGTAGAGTTACCCTTTAAGGCCTCATTCACACAGGCCTATCTATCCAAACACCTGTGCAGATGGCCACCTTCGTCCACATGGGATGCACAGTTGTTTTGTGCATTTACATGCAGGCAGGTCCATTCACGTGTATTGGGACACAGAGACTGTACAGACACAGCCGCTGGTCCCAATTTGACAGTGAATGAGGCCCTAAAGTGGTTATTTTGTTCTTGTATCTTGTATATGGAAGAGGAAAGATACAAAAACTTTACAGGATATATTTACATACTCCTTATTAAACACAATGTTAAATAGAAATTTCAGGTTTGGTATATTCTCTACTGCTTGGACCAACGTAACTATGTATACACCTGGCCGATGCCCCTGGAAGCTGGAAATCACTGAAGTAGACATCTCTACTATAGTGATCCCCACTTGCTTTCAGGTCTCACGCGAAGCAGATGCCCTGATGCATTTTCTGAATGAATGCAAAGCCTTCTCTGATTGGATGAGGTGGAGAACGTGACGTTACCACCCCACCTGTCCACCACTTCTAATCAGAGAACGCTTTGCATTCATTCAGAAAATGCACAGTATTCTCTGAATGGTGCCTATGCTGAGCACCCCACCTCCTGTGTTTAGAATGCAGCAGAGCAGCCACTCAACATGGGACCTGGAAGTGGAGATCAACAGAGTAGCAGTGTCAACTTCAGTGATTTCCAGCTTATAGGGGCATTGGCTAGGTATGGTATATGCAGCATTACATTGCTCCAAGCAGGACCAATATAACTATGTAAAACATGCAGATGCCTGGAATTACCGGTATTCTTTCAAATTGCTTGTATGTGTCCAAGCTTGACCAATATAACCGTGTATAAAATATCCATACCTGGAATTCTTCTTTAAATGTATAAAATACTTTTGCTCACAAAATGACTATAATATAATTAAAGGGAAAATCTATCCAAATCTTGTAATCAGTTACAGATGGAGGAAACTTGTCTGAATCATCCAATGGCTTCTTATATTTCTCTTGGCAGCCCCAGTGGCGAGATCTCCCCTGCTAAAAAGAGTTCTAATACAGTAAGCTCACAAAAGGTGAGTACAGCCCTCACATTTTTGTAAATATTTTATTATATCTTTTCATGTGACAACACTGAAGAAATGACACTTTGCTACAATGTAAAGTAGTGAGAGTACAGCTTGTACAACAGTGAAAATTTGCTGTCCCCTAAAATAACTCACACAGCCATTATTGTCTAAACCCACTGGCAACAAAAGTCAGTACACCCCTAAGTGAAAATGTCCAAATTGGTCCCAATTACCCATTTTCCCTCCCCGGTGTCATGCGACTCAGTGTTACAAGGTTTCAGTTTGCCGAAGACAAGCAGACTAAGGACATGGATTACTGGAACCATATCCTGTGGTCTGATGAGACCAAGATAAACGTATTTGATTCAGATGGTGTCAAGCGTATGTGGCAGCAACCAGGTCAGGAGTACAAAGACAAGTGTGTCTTGCCTACAGTCAAGCATGGTTGGTGGGAGTCTCATGGTCTGGGGCTGCATAAGTGCTGCCAGCACTGGGGAGCTACAGTTCATTGAGGGAACCATGAATGCCAACATGTACTGTGACATACTAAGGCAGAGCATGATCCCCTTCTTTCGGAGACTGGGCCGCAGGGCAGAATTCCAACATAACGACCCCAAACACACCCCCAAGACGACACTGCTTTGCTAAAGAATACCAGGGTAAAGGTGATGGACTGGCCAAGCATGTCTCCAGACCTAAACCCTATTGAGCATCTGTGGGGCATCCTCAAAACGGAAAGTGGAGGAGCGCAAGGTCTCTAACATCCACCAGCTCAGTGATGTCATCATGGAGGTGTGGAAGAGGATTCCAGTGGCAACCTGTGAAGCTCTGGTGAACTCCATGCCAAAGAGGGTTAAGACAGTGCTAGAAAATAATGGTGGCCACACAATTGGGCCCAATTTGGACATTTTCACTTAGGGGTGTACTCACTTTTGTTGCCAGCGGTTGAGACATTAATGGCTGTGTGTTGAGTTATTTTGAGGGGACAGCAAATTTACACTGTTATACAAGCTGTACACTCACTACTTTACATTGTAGCAAAGTGTCATTTCTTCAGTGTTGTCACATGAAAATATAGAATAAAAATATATTTACAAAAATGTGAGGGGTGTACTCACTTTTGTGAGATACTGTATTCCCGCATAAGATGCTGTAAGGTCCAAAAGACAAATTGTGGCCACATCAATATACCCACAGTAGATGGTCAGAAACAAGATTTCAAATGTTTTAAGCCCCAGATATTAAAAAACACACACACACACACACACACACACACACACACACACGCACACACACACACACACACACACACCAGGAGGGCAATTTGATCCATTTACCTTTCTGCAATGGCCTTTTAACTGTGCATCTTTAAGAACTTATTCACACTATGTGCAGAACAGATCAATGCTGTCTCAACACAAGTGCAAGAAGAAAAAAGAAAACAAAAATTTGTTTTGGGTCTTCTATGCCCTGTTCACACCACAATGCTGTGTTGAGGTGGCTTCCGTCCGTGGCATACAAAATACAGGCATACTGCATTTTTTTCAGACCGTACTTCGCGTCAGTGCATCTCAATGCTGTGGTGCATAGAGATTAATTGTCAGTTTGTTATAAAACTAGGTTTACATCTGATAAGGGGTGCGTGTACTCCCAAAACACTGAATGCGGTTTCCCGCACCTGAAAAAGCAAAAGTGCAAAATGAATGGGCTGCTACGCCTGTGCAAACGCAGCTCTCAGAGCCACATAGGTTTGGAACTAGCCTAATGCAACAAAACGTTAACAATGCACGACTCCTTCCTTTACTACACAATGGCCTAAATCATGCTGTCCATTTAACCACATAAAGATACAAACAAGAATACTTACCTGTACTAAGAAGATTATAAGAAAATAAAAGTTTGCAATTCTTCTGAACTGCTCAAACAGGTTTTTTGGAATGAAGTTCCACACAGTGTACTGCAAGAGAAAAACACAAGACTTACAATGACTTTCTAAACATAGAACTATGGCCTTCAATTAAAAAAAAATATATGTACAGTAGCCCATAATTATTAGTTTTTGTAGTCCCACAAATATCTGTTCCTACAAGTGAAATCCACCTAATGTAGCTTATGTTGATAGTGGGGCAACAATGCTGCATTGCTCCTGAATGCAGAGCAGAGTCACCTACTTGCACTACAGTGGGCTGAAAAAAAATTGCAGTGAGCATGGCTATCAGCATTGTCACTGTCGATTCACCAGCCTGTACACTTTTAGGCCTCTTGCACACTGCAGCTTAAAAAAGCTTATTCGTTTTTTTTTTTACTGAGCTAAAATACAGCCCCATTCATTGTAATGTGCCTATGCACACACGCGCATAAACAAGCGCTGTGCATTCTTCAGTAAAAAAAAAAAAAAAAGAAAAGAAAAATCTGCTTTTTTTGTCAGTAATTTACGCCTCATGCGCGCAAATACGCACAAATGCCCATTTACATATTTTGTAGACGGAGAACACGCATTTTCGTGCACATGCAAAAAATGTAAACGCATATACGCGAAGATCCGTACAAAAAAAAAAAACACTTCTGAAAAATTTGATGCTCAAACAGGAGTATCATGTGCAAGAGGCCCTAGATAACATTTCTAAATCTGGAATTATACGTAGACTAATAATTTTTTTATGCCTGTCTACTATGACTAAAGTTCATCTGCAAAGCTTATATACCTACAGTACATACATACACTTTATTGCCATTCCCAGTGAAAAGCGTGATCTATAGAGTTTAAAAATAATATTATTATTATTATTAAAATAATAATCTCCATGGCATTCTTGTAAACTAGGCCAAGACTCCAGATGTCCAGGCACAATCTACAGTGGCAAGAAAAAGTATGAGAACCCCTTGGAATTGACAGATTTTATGTAGTAATTTTCCATATAAAAATGTGATCTAATACTCATCTTATAAATATTATAAAGTCACAAAAATAGACAAACACAATGTGCTTAAGCTGATAACACACAAACAGTTCTGATTTCTAATGTCGTGACTGAACATACCCAGTAAACAATATAGCGCTGAAAAAAAATTAAATAAGTGAGCCCCTGGAGTTAATAGCAGGTTGGACCTCCTTTGGCAGCAAGGACTTCAAGCAAGCGCTTTCTGTAGCTCTGGATCAGACCTGCACAACATCCATGAGACATTTTTGACCATTCCTCTTTACAAAACTGCTTCAGCTCAGACACATTTGTAGGATGTCTGGTGTAGATGGCTCTCAAGGTCATTCTACAGCATCTCTATGGGAATAATGTCTAGACTGACTGGGCTATTCCAAAAAGGCACATTTTCAAGCCTTTAACTGTTTCTCGTGGGTTCTTCTTTACCTCACTGAGGATTCTACATTGCGCCTTGGGAGTCATCTTGGCTGGGTGTCCACTTCCAAGAATAGCCACTGTACTAAACTGTTGACTGACGGATTGCTTAATATTCTTTTGCAGCCTTATGCAGATCAACTACTCTTGATCATGTGTCTTCAGAGAGCTCCTTTTTGTTTTTTGCATGGTTCACATCAGCAGATGCTTCTTATGAACAGCAATCTTAAAATGTTTGAGTGTCTTTTACCAATCAAAGTAGCTCTAAGGCTGGGTTCACACTGATACTACACGACAGACATACGACAGTCATCCTACTTTGCTCTGCTACATCAGTCCTACATCCATCCTACTTGAATGAACAGGATACTACTTTGATCCAACTTTGTGATAGTACGACTTGTCTTTTGACCAATCAAAACAATCCCAGTGTGACAAATTCCTTTTACTGCTGCTGTAATCACCATGTTGGAAGTCACAAGTCGGATGGTTAGGACGGGGATTCTACTTTGATTCTACTTCAGTGATATTCCATGGGCTGAAGTAGGACTAAAGTCAGATCAAAGTGGTGCAGGACCTTTTTCAAACTTGGACCGACTTGTGTCGGACCAGTTAAGACGGCTCTCAAAGGGAAACATTGATTTTCACACGTCATGCGACATGAGCTCCCAATGTCGGAGCGTTTGTCGTACCAGTGTGAACCCAGCCTCAAAATTTGTTTCATTAATTGGACTTCAGGTGTGCAAACTACTAACTGCAATTAGCTTTCTCTGAGGTAGTCTATGGGTTCACTTACTTTTTCCTCAAACACTGAATGTTTTCTGGGTGTGTTCAATAAAGACATGAGAAATTAGAATGGTTTGTGCGTTATCAACTTAAAGTGGAGTTCCTACTAAAAATAAAATATTAAAAGTCAGCAGCTACAAATACTGCAGCTGCTGACTTTTAATAAATCGGACACTCACCTGTCCCCGGGTCCAGCGATGCGGGGGAACGATGCCCCGCTCATCTTCCCCTCCTCTCTGCGGCGCCGGCATTGTTACTGTGGGCGCCCAGCTGTGGCTTCACAGCCGGGCATGCACAAGCTGCGCACTGTGACTGGCCGAGCAATCATCTGGGACCTGTGATGTATCCCAGATGATTGCCGAGAAGGAGGGGGGAGAGGCGAACTTCCTTCCAGGGCCGCGGTCCCCCGGGAGGAAGTGGGAGGTTTTTCACTCCCCCCCGCCCCAAAAATGACATGCCAAATGTGGCATGTCAGGGGGTCACCTTCCTTAAAGCGGAAGTTCCATTTTTGAGTGGAACTCCACTTTAAGCACATTGTTTTTGTGTATTATTGTGACTTAAAGTCTGGTACACAAGGGCCAAATATCAGCCGGTAACCGTCCGACACTCAGTCGGCGTACAAAGTAGCCTGCCGGGCTCCTGTAGAACGGGGATGCTAAAAAAAAAAAAACATTTGCAGATCAGCATTCAAGCAGCGCTTACAGCGGTGTGTGTTCTGTCAGAACACTGTATTAACATTGCATAGTTAGTACAGAGACCTCCTTGCAACCGCCTCCGTTTTTTTTTCAAGCAGCCCGCTGTGGCTGAAAAATCTCAGTGTACCACATCACATTTTTTTAGGCATTACTGCAAATTACTACAGTTGTCAGAAAAGGTGCGCATATTCGCTGGGCTTGTGTCTACAAGTATTGAAATGGAAGGTCAGAATAACAGACAGTCAATTTGCATGTTCAGAAGGAGGTCAACAACTGTGGTTGATTGTATCGCTCACAACAGGTTTACTTTAAATTTTATGAAGCAGAGTATGGCTTATGTACTTCAAAAAGACAGCAAATGCATTATTTTTCTACCATGTAAAAAAGTCTCGTCTCCTTCCATTTCTTATATGACAGCTGAAAATCTGATGGGCTATTATTAAAACATCTTTAATGCTGCAGAGCACTTTACAGGCAACATAATAAATTATTTTGCCCGCAATCAATGCAGGCACAGCACTTAGTAACTCCACATGTCGATATGGATGGACATACTTGGCATGCAAATTTGCTTTCTCAATGCCAGGAATGCACTGATAAAATTAGAACACTACCAAGCACAAAGCTTTCAAAGAACCTGGAGGGAAAGAATATTGTGTTTCTGGGAGGGGGGGGGGGGGGGGGACACATTTTCAGTTACTAAAGCTAAACCCTGGGCAATCGGCAAATACTTAGTTGGAATATATAAAATTAACAACCTTATTGTATTTGTAATTCTGCTCAGCCAGTCAAGTGATAGAGAGACCTCTGCCAGACAGCACAACCAGGTCTTGGACACTGCAGTTAGGCAGTATATTATTCCAGAGCACCAAGTCTGCTGTCTGGACAATGATAGAGCAGGAGTCTAATCCAATTTATAAAAATATGTTCGCTGTATGATCTTAAGCAATTGCTCCATATTTTCTGAAAATATTTTATTATAAGTGTAGCGGGTACTTGAATTTAGGGGAAGCATCTGGGTGGTAGTGTAACCCAGATGCCTTGATTGTTAGGAAATTCAAGGTTCCCTTTGTGAGTCTTGGAGGACTCTGGTGGTGTGAAGTTCCCGCCGGCCTATAGGTGGCGTTGTTGCCTAGGACCGGGGTTGGGCTTGCACCGCAAGACTGTGCCTTTTTGTCCTCAACTGGACCTGGTACAGCGGGGCAGGGAACCCGCTGTGGCGCGAAGGGAGAGGTCATAAAAGGGGCGGACACCCTGATCACGGTGTGAGTCCGGAGTCAGAAGATGCGGCCGCACCCAGGCACCTTCAGCTTGGGTGCTGGCGTTCCGGTGTTCCAGGCCTAGGTGCCCTTGACCTAGCCGGAGCGGAGATGGAGTCCATCTCAGGCACCTTTAGCCTGGGGTGAGGTACTATGGCGGATGCCTGGGGCTCAGTACCTTCGACTGAGTACCGCGAGGGTGGAGGAATCCGAGGGGGGCCCCAACTCCTTGGGTGCCTGTGTCTGAGTTCGTGAGGACTGGTGTGCAGTAACTTCTCTGAGTCCGGCGCAGCATCGCTGGTGATGGAGAGGCCTCCATTTCTCCCTTGGACGGATTTCTTCCTCTGACAGGGGCAGAGTGAGCGAAGGTAATTCACGTTCTACATCACCTAGTCAGTGGCAGTGACTATTCACCACTGGTGACAGCACAGTGGTCAGCAGCAGAAGGGAAAGGATTGTGCCTCGATCTGTCCCCATTTTCCAAAGTAAAGAAACTGTTTTATTGCTTGGCAAGAAGAATAAAACTGAGTTGGACCTATTCACTGTGTGGAACTCTGGTTACTAGAAGCAAAGGAGTCAGGGACGAAGTACTGGACTTGACTCTAGGACACCTACACAAAACCCAATTTGCTGGCCTTCACCTCTTAGCTATGGAGGACATGGGCCGTGGTGTGCCTTATCCCTCTCTCCCAGGTACCCCTAGACAACAGCCATATAACCGATGAAGATAGAGAGAGGGGTGAGCCCCGCTACATAAGGATTTGTAGATTAAACCTGTAGTGGCTTTCTCTATGTCAGATGCAATTAATATCCTTAGTGAGTAGTTGCTAATATACCAGCATGTACATCATGATAACATTAGTTTTAGTGTAGGGAACGTTAACTGAAGGGTATCTTTAAAGACCTATTAACATTTAGGCTGGCATTTTTAGCTCAATTTTGAGTGTCATGGCAAAGGCTGTGAACACTTACTGTATATACTCGAGTATAAGCTGAGGCACCTAATTTTACCACAAAAACTGGGAAAACTTATTGACTCGAGTATAAGCCTAGGGTGTCCATCTGCATGCCTCACTGTGCCCAATCTCCCTACCTGATCTCCGGCGCTGTGTGACTAGACTGACCTTTAACATGGGAGTCCATGGAAGGGGTAGTTTGGGGTCCAGGGGACCTAGGGCCGGCCGGTACCGGGTCCCCAAAATCACCAGAGAAATGACCGTTTAACATTGGAGTCTATGGAAGGGGTGCCCGGCTTTGAAAGATCGGTGCTCCCCGGCCGTAGGTCCCCCGGACACCAAACTTTGCACACTTGTAGAGAAAGAGTGGGGCTATATATGTGTGCCAGGCTTGGGGTCCAGGGTACCTAATGCTGGCCGGGATCAGGCGCACAAAGTTGAAGTCAGACACAGACTCTAGTATAAGCCAAGGGGGGGCATTTTCAGCACACAAAAAATGTGCTGAAAAACTCGGCTTATACTCGAGTATATACGGTATGTACTGTACAAGTGATTTTTTTATATATTATATATATAAATTTGCAAAGATTTCAAACAAACTTCTTTCACTTTGTCATTACGGGGTATTGTTTGTAGAATTTTGAGGAAAATAATTAATTTAATCCATTTTGGAATAAGACTGTAACATAACAAAATGTTGAAAAAGTGAATTGTTGTGATTATTTTCCGGATGCACTGCTAAGCGACTGAAGGGATTTCAATAAAATCTCACTAATGTCATGTATCACCGATCTAAGACTTGTGGAATTTATCAGTAGATTTACTACAGCATAAAAAATAAAATAAAATCCAGCTCACTAGAACGACTTTTTTTTTTTATATACAAATCGTTCTGATAACTCATGGGTCTATTTATAAAGGCAAGAAGAACCCTGGTGACTTCCCGACCTTCTCTGGCAAAACTGGCTGCTATTTATAAATCTGGCTAGCAAACATTGAACATGGAGAGTGCAAATGCTGGAACTGAACAAATCTTCTGTGAATCAGGACAAGGAAAGCTAGAAATCATCGTAAATCTTTAAAATTTGCCAGTTCATAGTTACAAATTTAAGGCCCTTTCACACGGAGGCAGTTTTCAGGTGTTTTAGCACTAGAAAATCGCACCTGTAAAGTGCCTGAAAACTGCCTTCCATGCTGCCCGAATGTAAAAGCCTGAGGAGCTTTCACACTGGGGCGGTGCACTTGCGGGACGTTAGCATCTTTGGGCTACTTTCACACTGGGGCTGCCCGTTTGTTAGCGCTAAACCGCCGCTCGTTTTAGCGATGTTTAAGCAGTGCTTTTTGGCTGCTAGCGGGGCGCTTTTAACCCGCTAGCAGCCGAAGAAGGGGTTAAAAGCACCAGTGTTGCGGCGCTTCGGAAGCGCTGCCCATTTATTCCAATGGGCAGGGCATTTTGGGAGCGCTCCCAAACCGCCCCAAAGATGCTGATTGCAGGACTTTTTAGAACGTCCAGCAAGCGCACCGCCCGGGTGTGAAAGTGCTCAGGCTCTCACATTCGGGCGGCATGGGAGGCAGTTTTCAGGTGCTATTTCTAGCGCTAAGATGCCTGAACACTGCCTCAGTGTGAAACGCCGTTTAGGATATTCCATTGCCGAACACACAACAGCTACCAGACACTCCAACCAGCCGAATAAGACCCCATACAAATACTTCTCCCTCCACAAACTATCACAATCCACAATGAAAGGATCTTTAGCAGCTAGCCAGGATTCATTTACATTACACAGGCAGACAGGTGGCTAGAGTTGAACCCATCAGCATCTCTAAATTAAAAAAACTGTTGAGCTCAGAATCAAACAACCAGTAAATAGTCCTTTACAGATGTCCTGGGGAATATTGTGGATTAATATTACAGACCCATTTTAAAGCAATCCAAGACATATTCTCAATGTCCATTATTTTCTGGCTCATACTTTCTAAGAACTTCTGGGTTCCACGGGCCCTCCCGTTACAGGGGTCTTGGGGCAGTTTGCTCTGCACATTGAAATAAACGAGCAGCGCTTCCGAAGAACCTAAAAAGTGCTGCAATACGGGCGCTATTAACCCCTTCTTCGACTGCTAGTGGGGGTTAAAAACCAAAAAGCGTCACTTAAAACAGCGCCAACGCTCGGGCAGCCCCAGTGTGAAAGTAGCCTAAGTGGTAAAGTCGTTGTGCCCATAACATTCACAGCTTTTATGAAAACAAAAACAAATAGATACGTAGGCAAATACATTTTACAATGTGAACTATGCTTTATAGGCCGAGAAAACTAGTCATCCACAAATATATGTTGAATTTGAGGTCTGAACAATAGAGAAGTGTGTAAAAAACAAAAAACAAACCACACTACGTTAAATAAAAAACAAAACAAAATTACATAGCCTATAGCCTAGAAGGCAGAAATTAATGCACTAAGCCACAGACAGTAAAATTATTCACTTTTAGTTATCCTATATACATACATACATACATACATATATACACACAATATAATAGGACTTGGTTTTAATGCTGCTCTGTGCAAAACCATTGCACTCAGCAAGTAAATATAGGCATTTTATTTATTTTTTTAAATAACAGACAACTGAAGCTTTATAACTACTTTAAGGAGAAAATGTATTTAAAAAAAGTAGAAGATGCATGCAAACTTCGCTTGAAAGCAGAAAACTACGTACAGGGAAAATGCTGCGGGTCTCGTTTCAGATTACTACCTGAATAAATATTTAGCGCAGCGAATAAATGTTTAAAGTAAAACCGAAATGAAGAAAATCTTTAACCAGGTATCACATGGCCTCACAAGAAGCTCAAGTTTAAAAATAAGTCACAACTGTCCCCCGGCTTTTAAAGGTTAGTTTATATCAATGTGTATACAGATGGGAAGTTAGCTTTATCGCGTCATATTTCATGGTCACCTCTTCTTGTAGATGAACAGATACATTTAATCCAAGATGAAATTGCACAACGTTACTTTCCAGTCAATTGCAAGTGTCTGGAACAGATTGTAAACAATCCCAGTGATCAACGGCTTACAGAAAATCTTACACGGTGTGATAACCGTATCTAGTCATCTTCTAAATAACAAATGACTGTGATCACCGGCGGGTAAAGCCAGCAGCTCCGTAACTGTTACACCTAAACCTTTAGAAAAGTTTGAGACGGAAAATTGTTAAAAGATGAACGGATTCAATAGACATGCCAAAAGACTGATAACAAGTGAAGGAAAAAGGAGCCAAAGATCTTTTCCTCAAAGGAAGTGAAACAAAATTAGCAAGAAATGAGATTACATTCTTTGCTTTTGTTTTTATTTCCTTTGATCAGACACTTTTACCCAATGTATTAAAATATGGAGAAGGAAGAGTAGAGACTGTTTGTTATCATTATTTAACAGGTTCAGTGGAAGTTGGAATGTGACATGAAAAGGTGGGGAGATCTACACAGAAATTTCTAATGTCTATATATCTCAAGGAAAACTGTAGCAACTGGTCAAGTCTGACATCTGATGGTTACATCACCCGAGAACTGCTGACTGCAGACATCTGGAAGCAACTGGGCATGAGATCCCATCTCTATGGGCAACTTTATACAGTTGAACAGTAAGAAAAAAGCCAATAAAAGCAGGCCTACGGAAAACATGATTTATTTTCATTTAAGTTAACAGGTTTATTAACAAATATTTGGTTTGATATCTATTTTTTGTTTATACCAAATCTTTGTTTTAGGCTTCTTATACATGGGACAGGCTCCATTGGAGTCCACCTGCTCAGCGGGGAATCAGTCCGCTGATCAGGTGGACTGCCTGTCTGTTTACACCCAACTGTCATCCGATCCGTCTGTTTTTAGCAGATATGATCGTATGTCAGCGGGCGTCAATGGACACGTTTGTTGGCACCCACCGCTCCATAGAGAAGACTGCAAGTCTGATCAGGTCCACCTGAAAAACTGACAGGCAGACCAGATATGTCCTTTTATGTGACCGGGCCCTTTTACATTTACTTTTAATACTGAGTGCATTGTCCAAACGGGAATCACAGAGCTTGATTGGTCTTCTAAACAAATAGCAAAGACTAAGCATTCAGCATTTTTATCTTAAATGTGGTTCTCAAGGCTGAAGAAGTACTTTTACCTTAATGCATTCTCTACATTAAGCTCCCCTCAGAAGCCCTTCCTTTTACTTACCTGATCCCGATCCAGCGATGTGAATGAGAGCAGCATCTCTGTCCCTCCTCATAGGCTTATTGGCTCCTGCTGCTGTCTATGCAACCAGTGAGGAGGGAGCGAGGGGTGGGGCCGAGCTCTGTGTGTCTACTGACACACAGAGTGGGCTCAGGAGCGAGCCTGCACAAGTGCCCCTATAGCAAGCAGCTTGCTATGGTGAACAAGGAGGAAGAAGCCAGAAGTGCCATCAGGAGACCCGAGAAGGGCTGCTCTGTGCAAAATTACTGCACATGGCAGGTAAGATAATAATTTTTGTTATTTATTTATAATAAAAAAAAAAAAAAAAGGTTTACAAATCACTTTGAATCTTCACCCAGATCATAAAAAATATGCAGAACTATATTTTTTTTAAAAGCAGAAAAGGGTAAAATACACTTCCTCTGATGGAATTTTTCTCTATGCGAACATCAAGCAGGTCACCAATGTCAGAACTGGTCAAACAATCTCAGCAAAAGGTAATTTTGCCTGAAACCTCATTCGCGTCCTCACCACAGACCACAATAAAATGATGTAAAAAACATGCTGTGAATGACAAATATATTTTTGGGTGGGGGGTGCCTCCTTTAGAAAGGTGGTCAAGTGAAGAAAGACTTTTCCGAACAAACATGGACTTTATAACTAGTAAATTGGGGAAATTGCTTCTGGATCATGCAGTGCAGCAAAGGAAGCCCCTGTCCAAACCAGCGTTAATCAGCTCTGCTCCTGACCCAATATGAGCCTTATGACCAGTGGCAGCCTCTCCATAAGGGGCGCCGCCCCGCTAATCCATGCGCCCAGCCCCTAATCTACATGCAAGGCACTGGACGCATGGATTTCAATGTGTTTTTTTTTTTTTTTAAGCACATGATTAGAGCCTTAGGCTCTAATTGGCTTCAAAATAGGATGGGCTCTGGGCGCAGAGCACTGCGCTCCGAGCCCACCATTTGTGCAATATTAGCAAAATAATATTCGCTAATGTCTTCCCATTTCTCCTCCTATTTGGCCGGGAGTCCAAAGACCCGATTGGCCAGGAGAAGCAGTGACCACCGGGACGCAGAGGAGACGGGGGGGGGGGGGGAGCCATAGCTGCGACCTGGATGGGTTAAGTGCCGATTGACTGGGCTGGAGGGGGGGGTAATAGATGCCTCAGGTTTGCCAACCCAAAAGCCCCTCCCTGACCGATGGAGCACCAACCGCCACTGCATATGACAGATTGCACGTATCCTTAGGAGTGCTTCCTTGTACATTTCCGCATGTAAACCTGGATTGGGGGGGGGACCCTTGCTGGTTTGCTCATGAGCACAGGTTAAAAAAAGGGGTTGTAAAGCTTCGTGTTTGTTCACCTTAATGCATTAAGGTGAAAAAACACCTTGCAGTCACCGCTGAAACCCGAATCTCCTTGGGCGCGCACCGGCGTTGCTTTCACCGAGCTCTAGTCGGCTCTTCATTGGTTGATTGATAGCAGCGCAGCCATTGGCTCCCGCTGCTGTCAATCAAATCAATGACGTGTCACGCCAGGGGCGGGGCCGAGTGATACACTCGGCGGCTATGACCACTGACTATCACACGGGAGCGCGCCCGCAAGCCAACCCCCTTGGGGAGAGCGCTTCCCAGAGAGGGGGGTTAGCTCTTGCAGAGAGAAGCCCAGACAGCTGCTGAGGGACCCCAGAAGATGAGGATCGGGGCCACTCTGTGCAAAACGAACTGCACAGTGGAGGCAAGTAGAACATGTTTGTTATTTTTATTTTTTTAAACAAATCCATACAACCCCTTTAAGGTGCAGGAAGCTCGGGTGCTAGGCAGTCTTAGGGACAGGGGGAAATTGTGATCCAAATAAAAACGACCGCAGGTATGAGACAGGTCAGGATAGGAGCGGTGTTTGTCAGGAGAGGTATGAATGATAGGCATACTGTATGTACATTAAGGTTAGCCCACAAAATTAGCTGGGGATTTTACAGCTTACAGGAGCAAAATGAAAGCTCACTGAAATGGTGGCAAAAGGAGAAAAAGGAGGCGGGATGGTAAAACTGAAGAGGACCTTGAAACACCCGAGGGAGAAAGCTTAGCAACTCGTCCACAACTGTAATACACTATATGGGGACCAAGTGCAGCCTGACCAAGTAGTACCTCCACTGACATGCTTCAGGGCCACACCTCTGATGTTAGTGTAGGTACTTTTGTCAGGCTACACTCCTAGTCACCACATACACCGTGTTACATTTGTGGACAAATTGCATTTCATTTTTCTTTGGTAAATTTGGGGTCTTCTTCAGATTTACATTCTGGCTTTGATCTCTTCTTTTGTCGGGAAGTGAGCGTTGGCTCTGCTTCTGCAAGACTTGACCCGACTCTTAATAGGATTTGTTTTTACCTGTTCTGACAAAGTCACCACTTTGCAAGTGCAATTTTATTAATTTGTTTTTTAGAATGTGATTTATCTGAGCTACCCAATGTACTTTGGTTACCGCTAATGGAAATCCTGTCCTAAAGTGATAATGCTGCTTTCTCCATAAATACAGGAAGCATGTTACTGGAAAGATTATTAGGTGAAAATAAAGGCTGAACAAAGAAAACAAATTCAGCCACCTCAGCTAAAGGACTTACAGTTGTGCTCACAAGTTTACATAACCGGCAGAATTTATGGATTTCTTGGCCATTTTTCAGAGAATATGAATTAAACAAAAAACTTTTTTCACTCATGGTTAGTGTTTGGCTGAAGCCATTTATTATCAAATCAACTGTGTTTACTCTTTTTAAATCATAATGACAACAGAAACTACCCAAAATGACCCCGATCAAAAGTTTACCCCAGTTCTTAATACCGGGTATTGCCCCCTTTAACATCAATGACAGCTTGAAGTCTGCGCAGCTACCTGGCTAATGAATGCAAATGTTCCTCCAGTATTTTTTGATAACATACTGCATTCATCTTGCCATCAATTTTGACCAAAATTTCCTGTGCCTTTGTAGCTCAAACAACCCCAAAACATCAGCGATCCACCTCCGTGTTTCACAGTACGAATGGTGTACTTATCATAGGCCTTGTTGACTCTTCTCCAAAAAGCTCAATTTTGGTCTCATCACTCCAAATGACTTTGTGCCAGAAGGCTTGAGGCTTGTCTCTGTGCTGTTTGGCGTATTGTAAGTGGGATACTTTGTGGCATTTGCATAGTAATGTCTTTCTTCTGGTGACTTGACCATGCAGCCCATCTTTCTTCAAGTGCCTCCTGAAACAGCCACATCACATGTTTTCAGAGAGTCCTGTATTTCACTTAAGTTATTTGTGGGGTTTTCTTTGCATCCCGAACAATTTTCCTAGCAGTTGTGGCTGAAATGTTATTTGGTCCACCTGACCGTGGTTTGGTTTCAACAGAACCCCTCATTTTCCCCTTCTTGATTAGAGTTTGAACACTGCTGATTGGCATTCTTAATTCCTTGGATATCTTTCTATATCCCTTTCCAGTTTTATACAGTTCAACTACCTTTTCCTGCAGATCCTTTGACAATTCTTTTGCTTTTCCCATGACTCAGAATCCAGAAACGTCAGTGCAGCACTGGATGCAAAGATGCAAGGGTCTGTCAGGAGTCCAGAAACTCATTGACCTTTTATATACAAGAAAACAGATCACAGGTAAGAATGGTTACCTTTAATAGCCATTCAAACCCCTTTGTGTGTCAACTTGTGTGCATGTTATCAGGCCAAAATCACCAAAGTATGTAAACTTTTGGATCGGGGTCATTTGGGTAGTTTGTTGTCATTATGATTTAAAAAGAGTAAACAGTTGATTGATAATAAATGGCTTCAGCCAAACACTAACAATGAGTGAAAGAAAAGTTTATGCGTCATCATTCATATTCTCAGATAATTGGCCAAGAAATCATAAATTCTGCCAGGGTATGTAAACTCATAAGCACAACTGTATAAGCTGCAATGTATTACATTTTTGTTCTCAGGTTCAGATATACTTGCAGTATAGCAATTGTGACTTAGGGACTCTCTTAAAGGAGTAGTAAAGTTACATTTTTTTTTACTTGTAAGCAATGTCTGTTGCTTACTGATAAAGAATATTGCATTCATTATTATTAAAAAACATTATTTCCCATAAAAATCTTACCTTGAATATCCTCCTCCTGCCTTCCTTTCTTCTTGCTGTCCTCTATTTCCGGGTTTGCGGTGCGCCTTCATAACGGCCTAATGGGAACTACATTTCCCATTAGGCATAGCGGCATTGCGCATGCGCAGTTCGTTTTTTTTTTTTTTAACACAGAACGAGAACGAGCAAAGTTCTCGTGTACACACGCCGCCCCTATTCCGCCCCTATTAGATACACGCCGCCCCTCTTATACACCCATTCCTGCCTCCCCAGCCTACACACAAACTTATTTACAGCATGGTAACGTTTTATAATGGGCAGATTGTATATAAACAGTAATGTAAATGCATGTTAATACTTTTTAAGGCAGGAACCCCCCTCTCCCTCCGGGTGGACGTCATATGACGTCCTCAGCTTTGAGGGGGGATATCTGAATGATGCCTGCAGCTAGAGGCATCATTCAGATATCCTTTTGTAGTCCCGGCGATCCTGCGCACAATAAGAATGATCATAGCGGCGGTTCCGCCGCTTGATCGTTCTTATAGGCGGCGGGAGGGGACATCCCCCCCTCCCGCCGCCATCCGGTGCTTCTCCGGGGGACCCGGAGAGAATCGTCGGCGCCGTTGGTGGGGTCACGCGATGAGCATAGAGATGACTGGTGACCAGATGGTCACCTGTCATCTCTATGATCGTCGGAGGCTCGGGCGCGATGTGATGACGTCACGCCCGGGTCCTCAAATGTAAACAAAGCCGCCATTGCGGCTAGTAAGTATGAGATCGGTGAAAAAAATTTCACTGATCTCATGCTTTCCAGCCTGGAGGAGAGATGTGGGGTCTTATTGACCCCGCATCTCTCAATAAAGAGGACCTGTCACACACATTCCTATTACAAGGGATGTTTACATTCCTTGTAATAGGAATAAAAGTGATCAAAAAAAAAATAGTGTAAAAAAAAAAAAGCAAAAAAAAAAAAAAAGTAAAATAATAATAAAAAAAATAATATTTTTTTTTTAAAACGCCCGCAATTTTTACTGTATTGGTTAGTCAAAAAATCATTTTAGTTATTTTAAAACCATAATATATATATAGGAATGGGATGGATGGATGGATGGAGACGTGATAAATAAGAGAAAGTGATGAGTGAGGGAGGGATGGGATGGATAGATGGAGACGTGATAAATAAGAGAAAGTGATGAGTGAGGGAGGGATGGGATGGATGGATAGATGGAGACGTGATAAATAAGAGAAAGTGATGAGTGAGGGATGGGATGGGATGGAGACGGGAGATATAGGAGAAAGTGATGAGTGAGGGAGGGATGGGATGGATGGAGACGGGAGATATAGGAGAAAGTGATGAGTGAGGGAGGGATGGGATGGATGGATGGAGACGGGAGAAATAAGAGAAAGTGATGAGTGAGGGATGGGATGGATGGATGGATGCACAAGAGAAATATGTGGAGTATAGAAGTGTGTAGAAGAAATGAGACAGAGGGATGGATGAGCATGAAATGGGTTTGAGGGATAGAAAAGGGAGAAATGTGAAGGTGGGAAGCATGAAAAAAAAAAAAAGAGGAGGAGGCACACAATGCATGCTTTTTAGAGCATATAATAAAAGGCATCTATATAAATTGACAGTGAAAAGTTTAGGTATACATTTTATAATTTGCTGTAATTATATTGCCAACTCTAAGGTTTTACCTTACCTTGTGGTTTTTACAAAATGATTTGATGGTTGCTGCTGTCCTTTGCAGTACACTGTGTAGACGAGTCTAGGATTTTCTATCTTCAGGCAGCAATGGGGGCGGAGTCCAGGCAGGGCAGTGAAGCTTAGTAAATGAAACTAAGCCTAGGGGGCGGCGCTGCAGCGATGTAGACACGCCCACTAACCCACAGCTATTTTCTCTATCTTCAACTTAGAGAACGTCCTGACGCTCTCCTGTAGTCCAAGAGAGGGAGCGAGCACGATACTCCACACCAGGGAGAAAGGCTCCCATTATGGTGTGGAGTTCCAGACAAAAGAACAGGAAGTGAGGATTTCTCAGAAGAAATAAAGACATTTACAAGCAAAATCTAAGGATAAGGTAAGTGAAGGAGCACTACACTGAGGTAAAGGAAGCTATTTATGAAAAAAAAAAATGTAACTTTACTACTGCTTTAATATAAGCCTAAAAAGGTATACTAAATATGACTAACAGCAATACCTCCCGACCCTTTAAGTGTTCTAAAAGCCCAGAGGCGTGCATTCAGGTCATGTGACCACTGGTATTTGCTGTCACATGATCAGAAACCTCCCAATTCCTAGTATGCATTGGGAGCTTTCCGGTACCCACCGGCTATCGTAATGGGAGCGTTCTCACACCGTGACAAGTCGTTTTAGCGGGGCCGCATATATGCGGCCACTCAGCGTTAAGGCTTACCCACCAAGCAGCCGCATATATGTGTGCAGCTGGCATCTAGGGGTTAAGATTATGCTCTCTTGAAAATGCTGGTTCCCTGGTTGTTATGCCAATACATTGGCTTTAATGTTGTCTGACCTGCTGGCCCTGAAAAAAGGTATAGTGATAAGGAATATGCCAATTGTCAGACACATTTACAGCACGAGTCTGACTCAAAATACTTAAAGTATCACTAAACCCACATCATAAAAAACTAATCAATAAATGCTGTATTACCATGCGTATCGTACTCTGTAAAAAACCTGGTTGATCCTGCTAATCTCCATCTCCACCTTCTGCTCATGTCACCAATTCAGCTAGGGATTTTACAGCTGTGGTGG
Source organism: Rana muscosa (assembly GCA_029206835.1). Classification (NCBI taxonomy): domain Eukaryota; kingdom Metazoa; phylum Chordata; class Amphibia; order Anura; family Ranidae; genus Rana; species Rana muscosa. The sequence goes on from CM055125.1 coordinate 119,548,215, forward strand.
CAACTCTGCATATAATCAGGTTTCAGTGATTTTCCATGCAGAGCATTTCCTCCCTATCACATGAGCAGCCCCTATGTGACTAGAGAGTCACACGTTTGTGTATACACAGTAGTAAATGACAGCTCCTTCCCCACCAGCTAAACACAATGGATATGGGATATTACATGTAGATTGATAGAGGCTTCACCTCCCTGTTTTTCTAAGACACAGGCTGGAGAGGAACAACACAGCCTGTGACTAGCAGAAATCCATCTACACCATGCTACTGACAAAAAACAATAAGTATTTGATTTCAAATATACATTTGTGTGCCAGATTAAGAGTTTATTGATATTATTTATTTTACTCTGTATTCCAAAGGCTGTTGTTTTTGTTTTGTTTTGTTTTTTTAACATGTGACCAGCAGCAGAGGACTAAAAACTCCTCCTGCTTCGGTTTCCCTACAGATAGGCTGTGAAAAAGCTGGGTCATACGACAGCTGTATATTAATTAGGAAAAAAAAAAAAAAAAAAAAAAAAAAAAGGTACTGTATATACTCGAGTTTAAGCCGAGTTTTTCAGCCTTTTTTTGGGCTGAAAATGACCCCCTCGGCTTATACTCGAGTCAGCATACCCGAGTCCATTGCCACCTGACCTCACCGTGCCCATTGCAGAATCCGATCTGTGTACACGAGTGCGTGACATATTCAGACGGCGGCCGTGCAGTTTTTAAAACTTGCGCTCCTTCTTGTGCTGTTCCGTGATAGGCGGAACACTCGGTTTCCCAGCAAACACTGTGTTCAGTGTTCCGCCTATCACGATCACCCTCTCGTCTATCACGAATGAGAGGGCGATCGTGATAGGCGGAACACTGAACACAGTGTTTGCTGGGAAACCAAGTGTTCCGCCTATCACGGAACAGCACAAGGAGGAGCGCAAGTTTTTAAAACTGCACGGCCGCCGTCTGAATATGTCACGCACTCTGGTACACAGATCGGATTCTGCAATGGGCACGGTGAGGTCAGGCTGCAAAGGTAACGGGACCTGCAGTAGAGAGAATGTAGGTGAGGATGGTCGAGTTGAAGAGCTGCAAATGGGCACAGTGAGGGCAGGCTGCAAATGGGCACAGTTGACCCTCTTTTCCGCTTACAGTAGCTGCTGCATTCTCACCCTAGGCTTATACTCGAGTCAATACGTTTTCCCAGTTTTTTTGTGGTAAAATTAGGTGCCTCTGGTCGGCTTATACGCGAGTATATACGGTACTTAGATTCTTTTTTTTTTTTTACTACTAAAATAATTAGTTACAGTGGCATCATCCACATACAGAAATAGAAGGAACAATGTAAATTAAAAAGAGTTGGATGGATTTACCAAGACCAAGGCTGGGTTTACACCTATGCGAACTGTATGCGGGTTTCTCCGCATCCAATTCACATAGCAGGAGAATGTGACTGACTCTCTATGGAGCCGGTTCACATACCTCCACAGCAGGTCCGGTGCGATTTGCTGAAAAAACGTGTGCCTTTTTTGGTCCGTTTCAGGTCTGAATTCAGCCCCAAATTTGGGCTGAAATCGAACCCGAAACGGTGAACCAGCATGCACCGAACCCCTGCTGTGCTACGGATCCTGCAATGGTGTGAACCCAGGCTATAGAGTGCAGCTCTGCATAGAAACCAAACAGCTTCCAGTTCTTATTGTCAAAGCCTAATTGAACAAGCTGACGTTAGCAGTCGATTGGCTACTATGCACAGCTGCACCAGATTTTGCACTCTCCAGTTTTAGTAAACATACCCCTGTGTGTTTACCAAGTCAGACACTGCCAGAAAACTATCATTCCAGGCCACTTATGGCACCCTCTTATCTTTTTCTTACAAAGGAACAACTGTAATCATTAATGTAAATCTCTGAAGTTGGATAACAAAAGGGTATACAAGTACAAATGTCCGACACACACAGAACACTGCTAGAGAGAGAATTTACATCTATCTTGTTAGCAGTCAGACAAAAAGTGAAAGTAAAAAAATATGACTTCCAGAAAAGCTTTACAGCAATGATAGGACTCGTTCTGAAATGACAGCATAGTTTCCCTGTAAGATAAATAGAATGAACCAACCTTAGATGAGACAATCCGGTTATCGCTGAATTTTGGCGCAATGTAAGAATCGGTTTCTGAAGCTGGCCTGTGTCCCACATACACGGTGCGCGTTCCAACGCGGTTCTCTTCTCCGGGGCACTGTCAAACACAAGAGAAATCATAACTGAAGTTAATGGTTCACTTCCTAAAGTTAAAGAAAGACAACACTTCAATGATATTACATCCATCGCCAGAAGATCAATCTGCAGTTTTCCCTTCTGCTCAAGACTGCAATCTTCATTCCACTGGATGCTGAACTCTGGGGCTTTTCTACAGAGACATAGTTCACAATGTCGTCTTAATGTGACACAATTACAAACAAACTGTCTTGTGGAGTTACTGGACACAATCCATTTAGGAAATGACAGTTATAACATGTTTATCTCATCGTCCTATTTTAGCAAGGGCAGTTTTAATCGGAAAAAAAAAAACAAACACTTTTTTGGATGATATGAAAAATCTACAGGAAATTACAAAAACAAACCTTAACTTAGCTTTATTTGGCACCTGTGACAGAATACAAACAAACATCATGACATTCATGTGTTAGATGGGCTGATTTATCAACCCATACCCCAGTTTTGGATTGTTAAATTTCAAATATACAAAGAAGCTCCCTTGCCAATTTCCACATTAAAATGCTTATGAAGAACTGAACTAGGCACCATTCTTATGTAAACAATCCATATACCAGAACATCATTAAAACATTTTAGAAGATCTGCATCTCATAAAATATTGCAACCCTCCATCCTTCTATTACATTTGAATCTCTTGTGCCCCCACTAGTCTTCAGCACCACGGTTTAGACACAAGTATAATCCTGCATAAGGGAAAAGCATTCATTAGTCCAGTGCAGTGATTTCCAATCTCAGTCCTCAGGTACACCCCCCCCCCCCCCCAAAACAGGTCAGGTTTCCAAGATTTCAATCAACCTGCTGAAAATCTTTAAAACCAATGGCAATGGATTGTTTATGATTTTTATTTAAAGGGAATTCCCAAAACACGGGCTATTGTGGGTACTTGGGGACTGAGGTTGATAACCATTGATCTAATGTATTACCCTGCAATGCAGTGCTAGGTCTATTTCGATGGGGGGGGGGGCCCACTCCTGCCTCCCATAAAAGTAATCCTGTGGCGAATCCGCCGCTGGGACCACTTTTAATGTTAAAGAGGATCACCCACTGAGTAAAAAAAAATACCAGGAGTTATGGCAGCTAGCTGCAGCCATAACCCCGGTATTTAACGCCAAAGTAGCGGTTAAAGTTTGCTGCACAACATTTAGACAACTGGGAGAATATAGTCTGGTCAGATAAGACCAAAACTGAACTCTTTGGATGCCATAATTCACAACATTTTTGGAGGTCAAATGGCACTGCACATCGCCCCAAAAACACCATACCAAGTTTGGAGGTGGGAGCATCATGGTGCGGGGCTGTTTTTCAGCATACGGAACTGGCAAACTTCATACCATTGAAGGAAAGATGAATGGAAAAATGTACCAAGACATTCTTGATCAAAAATCTGCTGCCATCTACCAGGATGAAGATGAAACGAAGGAGGACATTTCAGCAAAGACAATGATCCCAAACACAAAGCCAAGGAAACCCATCAACTGGTTTCAAAGAAAGGAAATAAAGCTGTTAGAACGGTCCAGCCAATCACCTGACTTGAATACAATAGAAAATCTATGGAAAGAACTAAAAAGATAAGATCATAGAAGAAGCCCACGGAACCTTCAAAATTTAAAGACTGTGTGGAAGAATGGGCCAAAAATCACACCTGAGCAATGCATGTGACTAGTTTCTCCATACAGGTGGTGTCTTGAAGCTACCAACAAAGGATTTTGTACAAAGTATTATTTCTGTGTCATTCCATTTTTTTTTTTACACCCAACTTATTTTTGTTTTGGTTTCTTTGTATGTATGAATTGCATGGGTTGTTACCAAGAATTTCAGGTCAATAGCCCCTTTAGATATACATTTACCTAGAAAAATGGTAACGTGTTCAATACTAATGCCTCGTTTCCACTGAGCGGAACGGTTCGGGTCGGTACAGTTTGGAACGGTTAGAATGGTTCGGTCTATTCTGGTGAGCGTTTCCACTGCAAGTCGGACCGTCAGGGGCCATACAGGGTTTAGAAAAAATGCCTAGTGTGTCCGCCAATCAGTGGAATGTATTGTAGCTCCGCCCTAACCGAACCGTTCCATTTTCTATGGCTCCACATCTGAAGCAGGACCCTGAATGGTGCGGTACGGTTCGGTTTTATGGCACGCTTTCAAAATGGAAACACCCAAAATAGCGTACCGTACCGATCTGCTCAGTGTAAACGAGGCATTATATTTCCCGCTGTATGTGAATGAATGAGCTTGTCAACCACAGACAAAAACTGCAGCACTCAGGAATGGTCTGATTAACCAGGCTCAAAATAGGTAAATAACTTAAAAGTTAAAGTACCAAATGAAAAATAGGGGATGAAAATTGTGGGGAAAAAAATAAAAAATTGGTAAATGGCAATACTGATGATGTACACCAACAGTGTTAAAAAGGTTTGTGTAGGATAGTCCAGAGTGCAAAACATAGCTAAAACTAGGAGCTGCAGTTAGACCAGAGAGGGCGCTCACTTTCCAACCACTGGAAGTAAACAAAGGAAATTACAGTACAACACCATAGTGTAGCATTAAAATAAAAGATGACAATTTATTGAAAAATAGAAATGCACTCACAAAAGGTACGCATGTGTAGAGCACGGCATAAAGGCGACTTGGGAGCAAGGAAAGTCAGAGGGGCAGCCAGAGAACCACTAGCTGGGATAAAGCGTGCTGAAGATGGAGGAAGCCGCTGTCCCTGCAATCGCAAATCGGTGTTCATCCCCAACTTCACGGTAGACACATGGCTGACGAAGAAGCCAACTGGCTTTGAAACATGTCTTGCATCTGCAAGGCATGTGTCTACAGTGACGTCAGGGATTCCAGTCCTGGGTTGAACAATGATTGCAGCTGCAGAGACCATGGCTTCCTCTATCTTCAGCACGCTTCACCCCCAGCCGGTGACCATTGCTGGTGGTTCTCTGGTTGCCCCTCTGACTTTCATGGCTCCCAAGTCATCTTTATGCCATGCCCTACACAAGCGTACGTTTGTGAGTGCCTTTCTATTTTTCAATAAATTGCCATATATTTTATTTTACATTATGGGGTAAAAATCCAATTAGGTCACCATAGCACTACCAGATCCAGCACGCAAGATGTCAAGAATGACAGCCACTGTGAACATGCGCAGAAGACAAGGTCCATAAAAGACATGGATGGGCGAGTTTTGTGTGGAGGAACTTGACTGACCTGCACAGAGTCCTGACCTGAACCCGATAGAACGCCTTTGGGATAAATTGGAGCAGAGATTGCGAGTCAGGCCTTCTCATCCACATCAGTGCCTGACCTCACAAATGTGCTTCTGGAAGAATGTTCAAACATTCCCATAGACACACTCCTAAACCTTGTAGACAGCCTTCCCAGAAGAGTTGAAGCTGTTACAGCTGCAAATGGTGGGCCAACGCAATATTGATCCCTACGGACTAATGCTGGGATGCCATTAAAGGGGTTGTAAAGGCACACGTTTTCAACATCCAACAATACCGGCCCCCCAGCCCCCCGTTTTACTTACCTGAGCCTGTTCACCTGCTGCGATCGCCCCCGAGGTCCTCTTCGACGCTCAGCCTGGCCGTTGATTGGCTAGAGTGGATGGATTGAAAGCAGCGCAGCCATTGGCTCACGCTGCTGTCAATCACATCCAACAGCGCAGTGCGCCGGGGGCGAGGCCGAGTGATACAGTGAGCGGCTATAGCCGCCGACTCTGTCTCGGCTCCTCCCCGCAAGAACTAACCCCCATGCAAGAGAGCTCGCATGAAGTGGGTTAATTCTTGCGGGGAGGAGCCAAGACAGCTGCCGAGGGACCCCAGATTCGGGGCCACTCTGCAGGTAAGTATAACAGGTTTGTTATTTAAAAAAAAAAAAAATGCCTTTACAACCCCTTTAAAGTTCATGCGCGTGTAAAAGGTAGGCGTCCCAATACTTTTAGTAATATAGTGTGGGTCTGAGTCTATAAGTCAACGTGTTAGGGGGTGAAAAGAAAATGTACTAAGAAAAATATTGCACACCACTATAAAAAAAAAAAAAAAACACTGCAGATCGCACATTTCAAATACTCCCCAAAAAGGTAAAAAACAGAGGTCCCAGGAGGATGAATGGAATAGTAAATAATATAAAACAAGGTAAAAATGCTGCAGAACAATAACTCACAGACCATGTACAAATTATAGTGGCAAATCCCAGATAGGATAAGTTGCCACAAATTTGTAGTCTTGTTAACTTGCTGCACATTTTCTAGTTGACACTTTTCCAATTTGTAGAAAATTTGCGGGGCAAGTCTCTAGCAAGAGCAAAGTTGCAGTGGTGAGTCTACAGCAAAAGCTCTGAAAGTCACAGTGACCCCTGTGGTGGGATGACTATTGCACAACATAACTGAACCAGAGCTTGCAGAATGTTTGCAATGAAAGTTGATCTGGAGTCATGCAATGAGGACTTGCTGCAATTGTGCAACAAACCTGTGAAGCCTGGCAAGTCTATCAATAACTTAGCAAGTCATTTACAAACTTGCAGCTCAATTGCTTGCTATCTGGGATGATGTATAGGTCACTGGTACCCATGCACTAAACAATTGACAGCTGAGCTACACAGAAAAAGTCCAATGCTGATGGGTGGTCAGAGGAGGCGCTCCGGAGCATGCAAAAGATAAAAACAGAGAGAAACTAGCACAAAGGCTATAGTGTAGTATGGGACGTGTTTCTGAGGGAATTCCTCTTTCTTCAGGTAGGCTGAAGAAAGAGAAAACCCCTCAAAAATGCACCCTGGCCCTCTGCACCACTCTATCAGCATTTCTTCCTGACGGGCACACTTCCACTGACAAGCAGCTGACGTCATGAAACAGCATTACAGTCAAGAAACTAGCACTTTGAAAAAGAACTGTTGTTAGCAATGACAGTCCCCATATTTTTTATCAGTACAGGTGTCCCTATGTCAGCTCACCTGTGGCCAGATGACAGATGCACACCGTTGGAGGTCAGGAGTGCACCACAAGGTAGTGAACCCTATGGCTGACTGCTGCAGATGGGATACTGGGTGGTTGTGGAAAGCAGGACCAGTGGAGCACAACAGGGATCCCACAGGAAGCTAGAGCCAAGATTCCCCAGGGTGCGGAGTCTAAGACCCAGCAGGTTTTCACCAGAGCCTCTAGTGGTGAGGATGTTACGCTGCAGCTGGGTCCAGGTCGCGGCCCCCAGAGTCCCATAGCTCACGCTCCGTAGGGTAAGGAGGATAGAGGGGAAGCAGCAGCACAGTATACAAGAATAGTGAGGGGAAAGGCCAAGGTCAGGGCAACAAGCAGACAAGGATAAACAAAGGACAAGCCGAAGGTCAAGGTCACAAGCAGACAGGGATAGTCGGGAACAAGCCAATATCGTTAACAGAGACACAGACGTAGCACACGGCAGGCAGGAACCCAAACACACAATGCTTAACAAACACGTTGATCAGCAAGGCAGACTTGCAGTGCACAGGTTAATATAGAGTTCTGTGATAGGGCCTGGGGTGGAGCCAGACTAGGAGGAGAGATTATAAAAGCAGCCAGGTGAGGAGAGTCTGGCCTCTAAGGTGAACACATGAGGAGGAAGGTAAGCTGACAAACATTACTGCATATCCATGACACCCTAAAGGTCAAACGTCAGGGTTAAAATGTTAGTCCAGCCTAAAGATAAGATCTCTACGTCTACAGACATCCACGATCTAACACTAACCTATCTGCATACCCTTTTGAAGCCGCTCCGGTCCGATTTCGGACAACGGCTGCGACATGAATGGGAAGTGACGTCACCCATAGACTTAATATGGGGCTTCCATTGTCGGCTGCCTCCTCTGCACCCGCCTCCTCAGTGTGGAACCGGCCTGGAGCAGCTTCAGAAAAGGTATGTATAGTCATTTCTTCTTTACAGGGCTAGATAGGTTAGTGTTAGATCGTGGATATCTATAGATGTAGCAATTTTAGTTTTAGGCTGGACTTCTCCTTTAAGGTTTACAGGGTCTTTCATGGTAACCGACTGGTTAAAGATGAACTGAACATGCAGTACAAAAGCAGAGAGGAACACCACAACTGAAAACTATACAATTTATTTTTAATATTTAGAACAAACAGGTCTCTGTGATATATTTTGTTGAGAAACCACTTTTGAAAAACACCTCCTAGCATTTCTAGACGTGGCCATCTTGAGTAAGGGAAGATAATTCATGTATTATTTACTTCCTGGAATCCATCTGCTCTAAGTTTAGGCATGCAGAAAGAAGGGTGTGCTTAGCCAAGAAAGCCCCTCCTCCAGATGAAAGAAAAATGCCAATGAAGACCCCTGGGATGTATGACATTATTTTAGCCTGGGCCAGAAACCAGGAAGCAACCGAAGAAAAAGTTAGAACAAGAACTTCTAAATTTACATATTCCCATCTGTTTACTAATGCGTTACTACATGCTAATGCATAAGGATCAAAATACTGTAGTTAATGTTGATTGAGAAAGTTTAGTTCCGCTTTAAACCGCTTTTTTGTAAACCTGAGGCCTCGTACACACGACCGAGTTTCTCGGCAAGAACCAGCAAGAAACTTGCTGGCAGAGATGTCTTGCCGAGAAACTCGTTCGCGTGTATGGTTTCTCGTCAAGAAAACCGACAAGTAATCTCGACGAGAAAATAGAGAACCTGCTTTCTATTTTCTCGTCGAGATTCTCGTCGGCATGTTTCTCGACGAGAAAAGTGAGTGTGTGTACACTTACCTGTCCTCCGGGAAGCCCGTGCATGTTCGAAATGAATTCGACGCATGCGCGGTAGCTTCCTAGGCATAGGTAGGGTATACCAAGATGGCGGCGACGGCATCGAATGTGACGAGCGCATGCTCGTCGTAATCGATGACGTCACCGCGTACGCTCCATTCAAAGAACCGCGGGTTCTTTGAATCGAGCGTGTGTACACTTGGCCGGGACAAGTTTCTTGTCGTTTTTTTCAACGAGAATCTCGGCCGTGTGTACGAGGCTTAAAATGGAAAAAGTTTTCATTTCAATAAACTCGCTGTGTGTTTGCTTTTATTAAATGTCTTTTATGGTGTTCAATTCTTTGGTGATTTCACAATAAAACTAGGAAAGTTTTGGCTACACAGTATGTACACTTTATTCCACGTCAAATGAAAAAACGATCACACTGCAATGTAAATGCTCTTTCCAAAAAGAAGACATTTAAATGGTTTTATGATGTTTATAGGATGAAGATGTAACTAGATAAAATATTAAACACGGGGGAACACATTACTCTTTACCCCCCTCGACCTACCAGCTCTGCGGTCACCTCACCACTTTAACTATAGCAGAATTGCACGTTTAAACATCAAAGTCACACCCAAAAAAATGTACTGTAGGTCAGAGGAAGATCACGTTCCCTATGCTAGGCTCACACTGTCTGCCCCAGATTACGCAGCCAAATGTTCCAGCTTAACCCCAACTACTCATAAAGGATATGTTGGCCCAACGTTTTCTATTCCCATTCTTTGTATAAAATTCCTTTGTTCAAAATACCTTGCGATTGTTGCCAGTCCTCCTGCTTTTCTATTTCAAACTGACTACGCTAGGCATGAGAACTCATCCATTCCAGTGTTGTCAGCCTTCTGGCTGTGCTGGGTGAACATCCTGCCTATCCTCCAATAATCAGACTTGTAATAACTCCAATCCAGGCACAGCCATTCACTGGGAAGTTCAGTGTACTGCTATTTTCAGCTTTGTCTGATCACATGATCTCCCGTGTCAGCCAGCGGGGCTGTAGGTGAGAGCATTTCGACAATAGCTAGTAAAGCCTGCAGCAGTGCCTGCATAGGCTCCTATGGCCCATCCGTTGTTGGCACCCCCTCTTCTGCCCTGAAGCTGCGCTGGCTGACAAAGTAGATAGATCACATGACTAGACCTGAAAATATGTAAGGACAAACAGCTTTCTTACACTAGTTAGCTAGCATAGGGTCAGTTAGGGTAAGTTTAAATGCCACTTTAACTTTTTAGCAAATCTTTCACTACAAGTCATCCATCAATTGTGTAGAAAGGGAAGTCTACACTGCCCAGTGTGCCTAGGACCAGTGCCATGTTTTATGTTCCCTGGTATAATTTACCAGGGGTCATTTTAAATCCTACACTATGCCCGGCCATGTCAAATAATCATTGTGTCTTAAAGTGGTATTAGACTAAAAGCAAAAAACACAATTTATTGCAGCTTACCAATTATTAGATAGAATGGCTGCATTTGTTTCTTTTTTTAGGCTTCTTCACCTTTATTTTTACCTGGTGATCTGGCCAGTAACGTACCTCCTGTATTAGAGTACCACCACTCTGGATGAAGGAGCACAGGGGGCCACCTTTGGAAATCAGCAGTCTCAGTCTGGGGAGGGTAATGTTAAATGTACTAGCAGATTTAAATACACTAACTGAATCCAAACTTCAGCTAATATTTTATAAGCAGTTACAGCAAAAGGTTTTACATAAATAAATAAAAAAAAACACTGATCATTGCAAGCACCCCTGCTGAAGTTAAATAGTTTGTCTCATCTCTGTAACTGATACATTCTGCAGGACAGCTTGCTATAAAAAAATAAAATAACACAAGAACAAAAGACTAGACCCCTTTCACACTGGGGCGGGCAGGAGCGGTGGCGGTATAGCAGCGTGATTTTCAGCGCTGCTATACTGTCGTTCTTACCGCGGTATGCGGTCGCTAGGGGGGTTAATTTGACCCCCGCTAGCGGCCGAAAAAGGGTTAATACCGCCCGCAAACCGCGGCTATTGCCGCGGTTTGCGGGCGGTATTACCGCGCTGTCCCATTGATTTCAATGGGAGACCGCGGTAAAGGAGCGGTGAACACACCGCTCCTTTACCGCTGTAAAGAAGCGGCTAGCAGGACTTTTGGAGCGGTCCTGCTAGCGCACCGCTTCAGTGTGAAAGCCTTCGGGCTTTCACATTGAAGACACAGGGCAGGATTTTTTCATGCGGTATAACAGCGCTATTATTAGCGCTGAACCGCATGAAAAACGCCCCAGTGTGAAAGGGGCCTTACTGGCTGGATCACCAGATGAAAATAGAAAAAAGCAAGCTTAAAAAAAATAATGCAGCTATTACAGGTAAGAAAGAATAGGCTGCAGTAAAATAAAAGGTTTGCTTTGGGGTTTAATACCACTTTAAGCCCAGGGCATGTGCTGAGTAAAGCAGTTATCCTCTATGGGCAAGCCAGACTCATGTTCTGGATTTTCAAAGGCCGCCAGCATCCCTGCTCTGGCCATATGTAATATACACGGCATTGTCTATACATATGTAGTACAGGCTGCACAGCTGTCACCTTTATATTGGATTCAGGAGCTGTTGAGTCACCAGCCAAGGACAAGCAGTAACCCAAAAACACAAACGGAGGGATAGGAGCGCACTGAATTTATGGCAGATCAATTGGTTTTTTATGTACAGTGGAACCTTGGCTTACGAGCATAATCCGTTCCAGGAGAATGCTTGTAATCCAAAGCACTCGCATATCAAAAGCGAGTTCCCCCATAGAAGTCAATGGAAACGAAGACACCTACGTCATTGGCTGAGCGGACCTGATGGGGAACGTGAGAAGGGGCGGGTCTATTTTTTACACTGCGGAGGAAGTTCCCCATCAGGTCCGTAGGCGGGGTCTGGGATACAAGGGCGCCCCCGCCCCCTCGTACCTCAGACCCTGCCTATGTAATTGGCTGGGCGGACCCGATGGGGAACTTCCTCCGCAGTGTTGGTCTGCTCAGCCAGACGTTTCGTGTGGAGTGGAGACTGCAGCTCTGGACATCGAATCGCCGTGTGACACTGGATTACATCACTGGAATGGATTTTTTATTTATTATTTTTTGATTTTTAATAAAAGGACTTTTCCAAGGTGTCTGTTTTTTTTTTACATTTTTTTTTTTTTTACACTTTCTTCGTGAAATGGAAGGGGTACAATGTCCTTACCAATTCACATAGGGGGTGGCCGGGATCTGAGGGTCCCCTTTGTTAAAGGGGTCTTCCAGATTCCGATAAGCCCCCCCGCCCGCAGACCCCCACAACCACCGGGCAAGGGTTGTGGGGATGAGGCCCTTGTCCCCATCAACATGGGGGACATCCTCCCCATGTTGAGGGCATGTGGCCTGGTACGGTTCAGGAGGGAGAGGGCACACTCTAGCCCACCCCCCTCTTTTCCTGCGGCCGGCCAGGTTGCGTGCTCGGATAAAGGGTCTGGTATGGATTTTTGGGGGAACTCCACGCCATTTTTTTTTTATTTGGGGTGGAGTTCCCCTTAAAATCCATACCAGACCTGAAGGGCCTGGTAATTGAATTTGGGGGGACCCCCACACATTTTTTTTAATCAATTACTTTTCTCTGTATTGCCGGGAGCCGACAATTCATTATAGCCGCGAGTGCTTTTAAATTCCTCTTTTTCCTTCAGAAATGACACTTTGTGCAGGGACAGTTCTAAGCAAGGGAAACAAGCGCTGCTTTATAGGCATACTATACACCCCCCCCCCCCCCCAGGTACGAAATTTAAAGGAATATTTCACTTTTATTGTTTAACTTTAAGCATTATTAAAATCACTGCTCCCGAAAAAACGTCCATTTTTAAAACTTTTTTTTGCATTGACACATGTCCCCTGGGACAGGACCCGGGTCCCCAAACAAATTTTATGACAATAACCTGCATATAAGCCTTTAAAATTATCACTTTAGATTTCTCCCATAGACTTTTACAGGGTGTTCCGCGGCTTTTCGAATTTCCCGCGAACACCCCAAATTGTTCGCTGTTCGGTGAACGTGCGAACAGGCAATGTTCGAGTCGAACATGAGTTTGACTCGAACTCGAAGCTCATCCCTAATCACCAATAAAGATAATGTATCCTAGTAATAATTATAAAAAAACTAATTTTTTTTTGTCATTTTTTTTATTATAAAAAAGTAAAAAGGAGGGCAACATAAAACGAGTGCAATATTTGACACGGTTTTTGATAAACTAACGCATCAATATCAGGTTCTATGGATGTAGTAGAAATTTATAATGAATTCTCAAGGTGCTCATTAGATATTTTGGTTCAAATGTTTCCCTCATTGTGCCTTATCCCTAAAAATGGTTGCTCACAAATATAGGTGCTGCTGAAAACTGATGAAACAAAAAAAAAAAAGGCGTGCCGCGTGATTGAGAAGAGTGGGATAAAACTTTAAAAAAGGGACAGACACTGTCAAATTTTTCTTCGGACGCATGTACTCAAGTGTAAATTCCCCCAAAAAATCAAATAAAATTAATCACTTAACGACCAGCCGCCGTCATTATACATCAGTACTATGATATGAAATACCAATGTTATGCCATAACACCGGTAACCTCTTAAACTGCAGGCAGCTGGCTTTCAGATAAAAGTGGTCTCTGTGGCATATTTGCCGCAAGATCACTTTTATCAGTGGCGGGAGAGGTGCCCACCCCCCCCTCCTGCTGCACTCAGGTCGTCTCTGCAGCTTAACGAAGCAGTCAGTAGCGCCGGAGACGATCGGGTCCTCTCCCCTGTGAGACTGGATGGCGAGTGAGGGAAAGATGGCCCCCAACTCGGGTCCATAACATTGGATGATGGAAGCAACGTCAAATGTCACTTCAGCCTAATGCTCTTAAAAGGAATTTTTTTTTAATTTATTTTTTCAAAGACGTTTATTTTTATTTTTTTTATTATTGCATTTAAAGCAGAGTTCCACCCAAAAATGGAACTTCCACTTTAAGTGCTGGTGACCCCCTGACATGCCACATTTGGCATGTAATTTTTTTGAGGGGGGGTACCCTGTTTTTTAGAGGCCCCCCAGCTCCCACTTCCTCCCTGCATCACCTCTCCCCCCTCCCTCCTGCAATCTTCTGGGACACGTCACAGGTCCCAGAAGATTGCCCAGCCAATCACAGTGTGCAGCACGGCTCACGCACTGCACCTCCGGCTGTGAAGCCACACCTGGGCGCCCACAGTTAGAATGCCGGTGCCGTGGAGAGGAGCGAAGCTTCCTGCACTTGCATCGCTGGACCGTGGGACAGGTGAGTGTCCGATTATTAAAAGTCAGCAGCTACACTTTTTTGTAGCTGCTGACTTTTAAATGGGTGGAACTCCGCTTTAAGTCTAAATGTGAGATCTGAGGTCTTTTTGACCCCAGATCTCGCATTAAAAGAGGTCCAGTCATGCTTTTTTTCTATTAGAAGGAATGTTTACATTTCTTGTAATAGGAATAAAAAGTGACCAAAATAAAAAAATTTCAAGAAAAAAAAAAAAAAAAAAAAAGTTTGTCGCCATTCCACGAACGGTGCAATTTTGAAGCATGACATGTTGGGTATTAATTTACTCAGCGTAACATTATCTTACATTATAGAAAATAATTGGGCTAACTTTACTGTTGTCTTATTTTTAAATTCAAAATGTTTTACATTTTTTTCAAATGAACTGCACTTGTAAGACCGCTGCGCAAATACGGTGTGACAAAGTATTGGAACGACCGCCAATTTATTCTCTAGGATGTGGAAAAAATATATTATATAAATGTTTGAGGGTTCCAAGTAATTTTCTAGCAAAAGAAAAACTGATTTTAACTTGTAAACAACAAATCTCAAAAAGAGGCTTGGCCCTTAAGTGGTTAAGCAAGTTTACGATTTTGTGTTGTTCGGCATTCATAGCTGTCATGGGCCACAGGTTGGACACCCTGATCTAAAAAATGTAATGACAAGCCTGAGCATAGATCCAAAAACATTTAGCTCCACTGGATATAGCTGGTGGTTTAGCTGACAGGGATGTCACCAATGCGTGTGTTAGATTCATGCAAAATAAATGAGAAAATACTTAAAAAGGTATTAACTCTGTTCAGCGAGCACATCTCCGGTGTATGATATGGCAACTGTGACAGTAGGTTATTGTTGAGGGTTTGAAAGATTCTCTCTGTGGCTCCTCTGGCGTAAGTGTATGATGGAAAGCTAAATATTACAACGCAGCAAAGACTCCCCTATAATCCTCCTTTGACAAAGGATGTATTTGTCATATGGTGAAAATTAATGTTTCAAAGCATTTTCTGCCAGAAAAGTGGAAAAACACACAAGCAGAAGGAAGGAGACAATTCTACAGCCCTGACCCGGAATATCGGCCACACTGGAGCTCTATTCTGGGCATCAGTAAGTACAAGTCTCTGGCAATGAAGAAGAAAGCTTCTGTGTAAACACAGTGGCTAAAACTGTAATAAACACTATATACAAAAAAAAAAAAAAAGCTGTTATTGACAGACAGGAGCTATTTTGGTGAAATGAGAAGTTGTGGGAAAAACTGTTGCAAAATTTAGCTTTTTCATATAAAACCAAGAACATAAAAACATGAATTCTAATCCCATCAAGGTAAATGGAACAGGACTGGGAACTTTAATGTTTAAAAAAAAATAATAATAATAATAAAAAAGATACAGTGACAAAAAACAGAATATTCAATAATAATCTCATCTGGTAATAAATATACATTGCATTGTCCATCTGTTGTAGACAAGGGCATGCTCAATGATTAAGACCTAGTTACAGCCAACAGTTTTATTTGAAATGAAAGTTGGATAGAATAGGAAAAATTTACACCACCACCCAACGTATTTCTGTTTCTGTGCCCCACTTCATGGGTGTCAAAAAGAACACCCCACCTCTCTCAAGGCTTGTGTTGTCCAGCTATAATCTATAAGCAAAATAAATATCTTTAGGTCACAATAATTCTATAAATCTATAGTAGCACAAGCCTAATGCTATGGCTGGATGCCCATTGTGCCTCCTAAACCCATTTAGGTTTTGTTCTAAAAAGAATGACCATTGTTCATACCCAAACTCCCCTTACCTGTAACTGTGGCCTATTTGTCCCTCCTGGCCATACTTTTTGCTTGGTGCCTCCCATGTAATGTGCTCTTTTAAGAGATGGAAGCGATGGAGAATCTCCCTAGTGTCCTGGACTGACAGAATTAACACAGGATGTCCATTAAACATCACATTCCAGTAAATGTATCCACCTTGCCAAAAGTCTGCGACAGGGAACTGATACAGCACACTTCCTACTATCCCTTGATTCAAACAGTAGCTATGCAAACAAATCAAATCTATCACCACAAAGTGAGCCCTGTAATTTACGTTGAGTTCTGATGATACACATCAAGTAAGAGTGAAGGGTGTTGCCTTTGGACTTTAAGTCAAATACTTGTAGCGGTTAGCTGCCTTTGTTGCAAAGAGCCAAAATGCTGCACCCTTCAAAAGCTTGCAAAAAAGTCAGAGCTGCGAAAAAGGAGCTAAACTATTTCACAGAAAGTGAACTGAGATTTGAAAAACTGGAGAAGACAACATAAGCCATTAACTTGTACACATAAGGCCCTATCTGTGGTTTACCAAATTTTCAATATTTTACAGCACCTGTCAAGCTTCACCCCAATAAATGAAGAAATACATTTGTCTACCTTCTTTTTACATTCCATACAGTGATGGCAAACCTTGGCACCTCAGATGTTTTGGAAATACATTTCCCATGATGCTCATGCACTCTGCAGTGTAGTTGAGCATCATGGGAAATGTAGTTCTAAAACATCTGGGGTACCAAGGTTGGCCATCACTGCACGTTAAGATCTTCTGTTAGAAGATACTGCTGACAATCTAAAGAAACCAACAGTGGAAGGACTGCTGAACAGTCCGAATTTCGATAAGTGTGCATTAGCTTAAAGATAAGTTCACTGTAAAAAAAATTAATTATATTATATTATAATATATATATATATATATATATATATATATATATATATATATATATATATATATGCCCATTTTTTTACATCCTGTACAGGTAAGCCAATATTCCCTGACAGGAAGACTCAATGAACTACCACAGCACTGTGGGAGTTCATTCAGAACTAGAGGTCGACCGCTATGGGTTTTTCTCTGGCTGATGCCGATATTTAGAAATTGGGGTGGCCGATATACGATTCCGATTTTTGTGGCCGATATTTTAGGCCGATTTAAAAAAAAAAAAAAAAAAAAAACCCTCACCCACTCCTCCCTGCTTGCTCCTGTTACTCTACCACACACTTGATGTCCTCAGTACAGATGGCACTGGTTGGCTCTGGCAGGTTTCACACTGAGCCGATAGTGTAACTGTGTGTGAAACTGACATG